>CAUYON010088958.1:0-10248 GCA_963573935.1 Arctocebus calabarensis
CTGTGTGCAGAGATGGTCCACTCCAGGGGCTGTGTGCAGACATGGTCCAGGGGGGGTGGGGGGGACTGTGAACAGAGATGGTCCACGGGGGGAGGTGGGGGGGCTGTGTGCAGACATGTTCCACTCTGGGGGCTGTGTGCAGAGATGGTCCACTGGGGGGGGGCTGTGTGCAGAGATGGTCCACTGAGGGGGGCTGTGTGCAGACATGGTCCACTGGGGGGGGCAGTGTGCAGAGATGGTCCACTGGGGGGGGCTGTGTACAGAGATAGTCCACTGGGGGGGCTGTGTGCAGAGAAGGTCCACTCCGGGGGCTGTGTGCAGAGATGGTCCACTGGGGGAGGGCTGTGTGCAGAGATGGTCCACTGAGGGGGCTGTGTACAGACATGGTCCACTGGGGGGGGCTCTTTTGTGAAGTGCTAGGTCCCAATCTTGGCTGGGTTTCCTCTGTGTGTTTATCTATGTCACAACTCCTTCATAGCTTAAGCTGCCAAAAGTATAAAGTCCCAGGATCATGTGGTCCAGCCCTGCTCTGTGACATTATAAGGAGATGTTGGTAAAGACATTTCAAATGAGGCCTAAATAACTGGGTGACAGAATGGGAGGGGTGAGAGTTGGTCCAGTTTGTGTGGCTTGTAGCCACACACACGCACACACACACATGTCCTGTGGGAACTTACAGAATCAATTCTCAATAGATTCAAAGGGATCTTCAGGATGTACTAAATGCAACCTCCCCATTTTACAAAGAAAGAGGTTAAGGGCCAGAGGCCATGCAGCGTGCAGGGTGATGGAGACACTGAGCCAGGGTTCCAAGCGGAACCTCCCATCAGTGCCACCTGGGGACTTGGTAGAAGTGCCCACCCCAACCCACTCTCTGCGGCTAAGCAATGCTTTTTGGGTTTTGTCCCCACTTCCTGGTCCAATTAAACAATTTTATTTTTATTTTTTTGTGAGACAGAGCCTCAAGCTTTCACCCTGGATAGAGTGCTGTGGCATCACAGCTCACAGCAACCTCCAATTCCTGGGGGAGTCTTAAGATTTCCTCTTAAGTGAGTCTCCTGCCTCCGCCTCCCAAGTAGCTGGGACTGTAGGCCCTCGCCACAACGCCCAGCCATTTAAACAATTTGTTTTAACAAGACTTCCCCACGTCTGAGAAACACGCGAAAGAAGTATGCGCTATACATCACACAGCTGGGGGGTGGGGGAGAGGATTTAAGTTCTCCCCCCAGAGAAGCGCTTCTTGTTCCCAGGCGACGGGTTGAAGGGACTCACTGTCAGGTCTAAGGCACTCCGATATTTCAAAGGGAGAGGAGCCAACGGGAACAAACAGTAGCCTGGCCTTGGTGTCTGGCCAATTTTGTGCGCAGAGGAGTTAGTGGGGGAGACGCTCTGGGCGGCAGGTTATGATGCCAGGCTCTGGTCCCGGAGCGGCGGCGTTGAGAGGAGGGCCTTTTCCCCACTACCTGTGTCCTCAGCCTCTCTGGTCTTTGGCGGTGGAGTTGAGACTCTGCACCGGATTGCCTGGAATGCAGGCGGCGGCTGGGGGCGCAGAATGGAAAGGGTGGCACCTATGCGCCCTTGATGAATATATATATATATATATCTTTTTTACCTTATCCTGAAGGGGAGATAACATCAGAGGTAAGAAAATAATAGAAATTGATTTTTACTTTGGCAAGGTTTCTGGCAACGGCTTGGGAAGTGAAATGGTGCGGAAGTGAGACTGATGGGCAGTTAACGCACCCGTGGGGTGGGAAACTGAAGGCTCGCGTGTAAGGCGGGCACAGGCTTAGCAGAGTCTGTATTGGCATGAGCAGTGGGCGAGGGGAGGGACAGCTTGCCCCCGCTGGGACTCTGCGAGGTGTAGGTGCAGCACCAGCGCAAACGGCGCGGAAGTTACCTTAAGGTCCTGCTCACAGGTGAGCGCCATCCCTTTCTTTTTTGTTCCGCAGGGCCCGTGGGCATTGGGAGTCAGTCGTGGTAAACTTCCACTGGAATGTAACTTCTGGGGGCAGGACTGGACCGCTCTTTTTGGGTTCTGCCCCACGCCCCTAGAACCAGTGTACCTGGCGCACAGTAGGCGCGCAGTAAACCTCTACTCAATGACTGCATCAGTGGGAGGATGGCCGCGCTCCGAGCCCGCCTTCCTCGTGGGCACACGCAGTACCTGGGAAGGCTGTTGCATAATGAAGTCGCTTCGCATCCTTCTTGACACACAGTAGGCGCTCAACAAGTTGTATTTTTCCTTTCCTTTCAGAGTGGGCCGAGTCCCTAGGCGACCGCAATAAAACGGGTTTTTCTCCCTTGCGGTGCTTCCACCTCCCTTCGCCCCCGCAGCCCCCACTGGGTCGCGGGGAGCACGTGGGCCTGGGAGGGCGGGGAGGGAGGGGGCGGCGGCCGGCGGAGTCGGTCCCCGGCTTACGTAAGGAGCGAGCCCCGCGCGTCCGGCCGGGCTCGGAGGGAGGCGGGCGGGGACGGCACCGCCCTGCGGGATCCGGGCCGGAGGCCTCTCGGAGCGCTGGCTCCGGCGAGGTGCGTGTCCACTTGGTCGCCGTGGCGCGGGGCGCGGGCCCTGCGGCTGGGGAGCGTCCCCGCCCCCCCCAGTCCGGCGGGCCCCTCCGAGTGAGAGCTGGAGGCGGCGGCCGCGGAGACCCCAGGGAATGTGACAGTCGCCGGGGTGGGGCCAAGACGAGGACTACACGGTGCCCACGTGCTGGGGGCCAGGCGGGTTCAGCCCCGAGACCGCCCGGGGCGTGGGACGGCGGGGGCGCGCTTCCAGGCTCCTCTACCCAGCGTCCCGGCTCTCAGAGACTGGTTTGGGGATGCCCAGCCGCCTGGCTGCCCGGCCTCCTTCTCGGACCGCGGCGGGACTGGCCTGGCCGCCCTCCGGCCTCCCCGAAGCTGACCGCGCGGGGCGGGGGCTCCGGCGCCCTCTGGAGCCTGTGCGCGGGGCGAGGGGCGGGGAGGGCGGCGTTGCGCCTCAGCCCGCCTCCCGGTCCGTCCCGGCGCGGGGCCGAGGGAGGGGAGGGGCTGCCTCAGAAGTCTCTCCTTCCTCCGCAGGGGCGGCCGGCCAGTCCGCGTGCGAGCGGACGCCGCCGGAGGTGGGGGCCGAGAAGCCGAGTCCCCGGGGCTGCCTTCGGGCCGCCCTCCTCAAGGAGCAATGGCTTCTAAACTCCTGCGCGCGGTCATCCTGGGGCCGCCCGGCTCGGGCAAGGGCACCGTGTGCCAGAGGGTCGCCCAGAACTTTGGCCTCCAGCACCTCTCCAGCGGCCACTTCTTGCGAGAGAACATCAAGGCCAAGACCGGTGAGGGGCTGCGGGGGCGAGGGCCGGGAGGGCCCGAGAGCGGCCGGGCTCCGCTGCTCCCGGCCTCCCCGCCCGCGTGCGGCCGTGCAGGCTCGTACGTGCCGGGACGCATGCAGTCGGCGGCCCGCGGGCGCGCGGCTTAACCGCGCCAGGGAGGAGGCCGAGGCGGGCGGGGAGGAGGGAGGGAGGGAGGCGCCTGCGGTTCGCTCGCACCGACCACCCCGCCCGGGAGGAACGCCCGCAACCTCCGGCGGAGGGGAGAGTCATCTGGCGAAAAATGCCGGAGCTGGGCTCCTACGCGGCCTCCTGGAGGCAGAGCGGTCGCCGGCCCACCTGTGGGAGCCCGGCCGCTGTGCGGGGAACCTGTGGCGCCTCCGGGCAGAGGGAGTCCGGGTGGCTTTGAGAGGCCTGTCTACTCAGGGTCGCCTTTTAAGGTAAACTCCCCCCGAGCCCCCAGGTCCCCAGGCTGGGGCTGGGCGGCTGGGACACTAACGGGAGATTTCTTATAAATGACACCTCGAATCCAGCCCCCTGGAAATGGCCTTTCGAGCTGCGTCCCGTGGGCCAGAAAAGCCTCCCGTGGCTTTGGTCAAGTTGGGAATTGGATCGGCCGGTCTCTCAGCCTGACAGTGTCCAGTTGGTCCCTTTCCCAATCCCATTCACGGGCCACAGCAGCCGAGAGAACTGGCCGTTGGAGGCGGGAGGTGCGGGCGCGCCGCTGCGGGCATGTGACCCTCCTGGGACGCAGGTGCGCGCGGTTAGCAGCTCCGGTGCTGAACTTGGGCCGTGAACGGGTCTTGTTTTTGCCTCGGTACCCAGGGTCGTCACTGCACAGCACGGACTAATGATCCCACGACCTGCATTCCTGAAGCGCGGTTCGTCTGAAGAGGCGGGTGGAGAACTGCACTTTGCAGAAGGGGATCGTGGAAGCAGGGGATAAGTGTCTGGGGTAGAGTTTTAGTCACGTCCTCTTTGGCTGATGGTCAAAGGGGGAGATGTTACCTACGTCTCAGAAGACAGAACGCTGTGAGGGATCGCACTTGAATTTTCTTTGGGTATTATTACCTCCAGTGGGCCTGTTTTGAATAAACACATTCAGATGTGTTTATTCTGCGAATGCTGAGTGTGACGTGCAGTCCGGGGGAGCACCCGGGAGAGGAAGCTGGCTCTCACTCTGAGGGTCTGGTATGGGGGCACGGGGGAGACACAGCCAGGCTGGGGGTAGTCCCATCGTTTCCTGTACCTGACTTGGTGATGCCTTGTCCTTCCGACATGAAGGTCTTTCTACCGTCCTCCGCCCTGGACCAGCACTGTTTAGTGGCCCTTTCCATTTTTAAAGGGGATATGATGGGCAATGGCTTCTTAGGAGTTCTGAAAACTTTCTATTTGCCATTTTACCTTGTTTTCATTTTAACTTTCCTTGGCGGAGCGCGATGTCTCAGGCTTGTTATCCCAGCTCTCCGGTAGACAGAGACAGATTTGCTCCAGGCCAGGAGTCCAGCCAGAGCAACATAGTGTTTGTGGAAAAACAGAGATGTTGGCTGCATGGGGCAGCCTGTGCCCCTGGTCCCCTATTTGGGAAGCTGAGACAGAATAAGAACCTGTCTCAGCAAAACAAATAAAACCTCTGCTCTACTCTGCATTTTAGTTTCTGCTCTTTCAAATGCATTCATCTCCTCCCTACTGTTTCACCCTTAAGAAAGATGTGACTGAAATATTTAAATTTAGCATGAACCAATTTAAAAACTGCTCATGGGGAAGGAAGAAAAAGGATAACAAATTTTTTTAAAAAAATGATTTGTTTCTAATGGATTGGGGGGTACTTCTAAGGTTATTTTTGTCTCTTAGACAGTCTAAGTAAGTCTTACAGGCTCACGGCCTGGTAAGTAGGATTAATTCACAGGATTCATTTTTCTGTTACCTGCTGTTTGCATTTAGCTAATTCCCTCTAGAGAAGCACAGCCACCTTCTGTGTGGACCTTTTATAGTTGAAAGTTTGAAGGAGTTGATGATGCACTACAACAAACCCAGGAAGTAGAATGTGCAGGAATTTGGATTGGAAAGTAGTTCAGGCCATCTGCTCAGCCTGGATCTGGGCTCACTCCTGATCTTAGTGGCAGTCCCCTCCTGCAGCCTGCCTGCTGAAAAGCTACTCCTTCCAGAGAGGGTGCTTCTGGTGCCTTTGCTCCTGGGAAGGCTTCTCTCAGTGGCCCTGGCAGGATTCATCTCTTCCTCTGGGTGTCTTATTGATGGGGTTGCATACTAATTTGTCCAGGGGATGTCTGCCAAGTACCTGGCATGTATTGGTGTTCAAGGCCCAGGGGGAACAGCTTTGCTTAAAATAATCTTGTGTCCTTGTTCCTTCTCCCTACACCATGGTCTGACTCCCACTCTGAAGTGCAGAGGACAGAGACTTGGCAGAGAATCTGTGTAACAGGAGGCCAGTTTGTGTTGAAGATGGATTGAACATGGGTCACACATTTGGTCCACATCTTCCCAAAGAAGTCCAACGGCCTACAGGCATAGAGTCCATATATTTTAATTAGCATTATGGTAGAAGTTTGTACCTAATATGTATCTGAGATGGCTTCATGAAAGCTATCACCATGGGCCCTTCCCATACTGCCCAGAGTAGGACAGGCTAAGGCCTATCAGATACCTTATTTGAAGCCTGCTAGTGGATCTGTGCTCAGATTTTCTTTAGCACACTGGTGAGTAAACTTTTTTTTTTTTTATTGTTGAGGATTCACTGAGGGTACAAGAAACCAGGTTACACTGATTGCATTTGTTAGGTAAAGTCCCTCTTACAATCGTGTTTTGCCCCCAAAAGGTGTGGCACACACCAACACCCCACCCCCCTGGCTCTGCTCAGATTTTCTTTAGCACACTGGTGAGTAAACAGAAGGAGCATTCTATCAGTTTGCCAGGATCTGAGCCCTGTACTCTGACATAAGGAATGTGAGATTTTTCTCTGTGTCTATAGGTCATACTATGAGAACACATGTGTGAGTGCACACACCTGTATGAGCACATGCATGCACACTCATGAACACGTATGAGCACACATGTACACATCAACACATGTGAGCAGTCTATGAACACATGTATGAGCATACATGCACTTTTATGAGCACACACGGGCAAGGTATGAACACATGTATGCGTATCCAGGGCTGACACGCAGCAGCGTGAGTCCCATTAAAATATTGATATTTAGTGATTGTTTTGTTGGGTCACATCTGAAGGATATGAAAATTCTGTTTCAAAAAACATCACATTCTATGCTCGGCAGCTGGGGCGCTGGCCACATACACTGGAGCTGGCATGTTTGAACCCAACCCAGGCCTGCTGATCAACAATGACAACAACAAAAGATGGCTGGGCATTGTGGCAGGCCCCTGTGGTTCCTACTACTTAGGAGGCTGAGGCAGGAGAGTCACTTAAGCCCAGGAGCTGGAGGTTGCTGTGAGCTCTGACACCACAGTGCTACCGAGGGCGACATGGTGAGGCTGTCTCAAAAAACAAAAAAACACATTATCCTGTATTGGATCTACTGTCTCCAAGGGCAGGAAAATGGGCAAATCTCCATCTGGAAACACCTTGGACCTGATTGAGAGAAAATATGTTCAAGAATAAGCCCGTTTCTGCTCTTAATTAATATTATCTGCACCTCTTTCTGGGGTTTTGTAGATGGGACTGGCATTTTAAAGTAGTTTATGGCCTGAGCCTCTCCTTGAAAAGATGGCCTAGTTCACAGGGCTCTTTTGTGTGTGTGTGTGCTGATTAGGTATAAATGTGTGTCTTACGTAAGAGGAAGAAGTTTTGAGAATTGGCAAATGAAATTAGAGAGCCTTGAGAGCTAGGCTACAAGTTTATCTAAAAACAACTTTCAAGAGTTCAACTTCTTTCTCTCTCTTTTTCTTTCGACAGCTTATCCTCCGTTGCCCTGGCTAGAGTGCCATGGCATGATTAATAGCACACTGCAGGAGTTAACCTTTCTGCACATCACACAGGGTCTTGGCTTGTCACAGGATTTCTAGAGTGTACTGCTGTCCTTGTTGCCCCCTACCTTGGTGAGAACCAGGATGACCCAGATCCAGCAGGGATCTGGCTGGTTTTGAGGCCTCCCTCCAGTTTAGAGGTCCCTGTCCACTTGTATGTGTTTCTTTGTTTGAAGGCCTTTTCACACATTTGAATGGCGCTGTTTGTGTCTTGAGTTGTCCCATTACAGTAAGTTGCCTTAGCTACGTGCTTGTCTGAATCCTTGCATATTCTTCCACTATGATCCTTTTTTAAAAGTAGCTTTTTCCGATCAACGTCATACCTTAAAGAAAATTTGAAAATGTGAAATGATAAAAGTAAAAATTACCCTTAATACCACTCTTGACACTTTAAAATGCTAACAGAAGTTATTTATGAATTTTCTGTATATTTGCCTCCTTTCTCAAACAAACTTGGTAATATATTATTTGATAACGTTTTCTCTTCCCACTAAGATATATAGAGAGAGTGTCCATGGTTCTTAGATCCTCTTCAAAAATATTTTAAATATCTATATAAATTCCATTCATTCAGCAGATATATTTTGAGTACTTACACACGCGTTCCTGTGTTCATAGAGGGATGTCCACTGGGAGGGATGTGGGGATTCAGGAGACCAAAGGTAAGTGTGTCTGGGTCAACAGCATAGTATGAGAAGTGCCTCGTGTGAAGGACATGAAATGGGGATGAGTTAGCTAGGAGCTGGGACAAGGTGACTGTCCTAGGCTGTGTGATTAAGAAGGGCCTCCTGGGGGTGCCTGTTTCCCTCATTCATGCCATAATGAATGAGGATGCTGTAATCTGGCAGCTTGGTGTTTCTGGCAGGAAAAGCGGCCAGTGCCAATGCCCTTCAGTGAGAGTAGATAGCTTGCTCGAGGGACAGAGGGAACAGCAGTATGTGTAGAGGCTAGTGAGAGGGGAGGAGGAAGTGGAGACCAGGCAGAGTCTGACCGTGAGCTCAGTACCCGTGTACTTGAAGATCCTGGCAAGGAATGGATTTGTTGTAAGGGCACTGGAAAGTCACGGAAAGATTTTAAATTGATCATTGACATGCCTGGATTAGCCATCTGAAAGGTGACCTTTTGCATGCTTTGTGGAGGAGGACACCAGATGAGCAAGAGGGATACCAGTGTGGGTGAGGAGAGTGGACTTTGGCTTGAACTGGGTGGTGGACAAAGGGGGAGGAGTGAAGGGCTTTGAGATATATGTAGAGGCAGAGCCAGCAGGCCCTGCTGGGCTGGCTGTGAGAGCGATGGAGAGAAGGAGGTATATGGCCAGGCTAAGGGTTTTGGCCTTGAGTTGCCTGCCCAGGTTGAACTAGAGTGTGTCTAACCACTCTTGTGGGGACATTTGGTTTTTTTCATTATTTGCTGCTTAAAAACCTTATGAATGTCACTGCATACACAGTATTAGACCAATACATATACTTTCCTTGAGATAGGTTTCTAGGAATAAAACTATTGAGCCAAAATAGGTTTTTTAAACCTTAGGGGAAGAAGAGAATTTTAAGCTTACCTTACAGACATCCAGTCAAGTTTTTGGTAGTTTTTTTTTTTTTTTGAGATAGAGTCTCATCTATTGCTCGGGCTAGAGTGCTGTGGCATCAGCCTAGCTTACAGCAATGTCAGACTCTTGGGCTTAAGCAATCCTCCTGCGTTAGCCTACACAGAGTGCTGGGACTGCAGGCGTGAGCCACCACACCCGGCAAGTTTGTGGTAGCTAAAAGGTGCTACTTTATTCTGTAATTTTTGGCCTAAGAAGTATTTGACTTAAATATAGATATACATACATTTATGCATATGTAAAGTTAAATTCTTTTTCTGAGTTTTTTTTTTTTTATTATAGAAATAATATGTGTTAAGTTCTCAAAAGTGTAGAAAGCTGAGAAAGATCAAGACAATCATTTGTAATCCACCAACTGGAAGAAAAAAGTTACTATTAATACTTTTATATATAGTATATCTTTCCAGATTGTTTTTCAGGACTACATCCACACTCTTTGAATTACATAGGGTGTCCCCAAAGTAACCATACATAGGGAAAGTGGGAAAACTGTAACTAAATGTACCTTTATTTAGAAAATATTTTCTACAAAATTTTACAAAGAGGTGGCCAATGCGCAGAGAATATTTTGTGAATGTTTGTAGAATTGCGCATATGTTGACGACTTTAGGAACACTCTATAACATTGCTGTATTGGATCATGGTATGATATTATATAGCATTACTGTTTTGGAAATTGCTTGCTTTACTTAATAATGTATATTTGATATTTTCCAGTGCCATCAAATGCTGTGCTTTGACATGAGCTCAGTACCCATGTACTATTTTAGTTTTCTACTATCATTTGTTCTACTTTTTATTTTTCAAAAAGGCAATTCTTAAAGATGTATTTAAATAACATACCAGGAATAGAATAGAAAGTTTCTCTCCCCTCTCAGACTCCCCAATTCATCTCCATAGGGTGGCTGCTTTTGATGTTTTTTGGGTGTTCCTCCAAAGAATTTATACATGTATCTACTGCATATAGTAATGCTTCTTAAAAAAAAATTTTTTTTTTGCACTTATTTTTTATGTAGAAGTATAACTTAGACTTTGGTTTCTATCAGCATGTACCAATCTAGTTCATAAAAAGATGGCCTTGGCTCGGCGCCTGTGGCTCAATGGGCTAAGGCGCTAGCCACGTACACCTGAGCTGGTGCGTTCGAATCCAGCCCGGGCCCGCCAAACAACAATGACGGCTGCAACCAAAAAATGGCCAGGCGTTGTGGCGGGCGCCTGTGGTCCCAGCTACTTGGGAGGCAGAGGCAAGAGACTCGCTTGAGCCCAGGAATTGGAGGTTGCTGTGAGCTGTGATGTCACAGCACTCTATCCAGGGTGACAGCTTGAGGCTCTGTCTCAA
>CAUYON010088968.1:0-12933 GCA_963573935.1 Arctocebus calabarensis
CTCAGTTTCAGCCAATAGTCCTCCACTTCATCTCCTGATTTATTGACCAGGCAGTCACCTGAAAAACAACTACTCATATCTTTGCCCTACGTGGATATCAGTGAACTCAGATTGAAGACCTGGGAATGTTCCTGTGAACACCACCCCCTTCCCTCTCACTTTTTTTCCTTAATAGGCAGCCCGCAAAGACCCTCAACCCATAGGAAGCAGTCAAAGAGATACCACGCCCATCACCCCACAACCTTATAATAGATTAAAAAGACCAGGATGATAGGCAGAGCACAAAGGTCCATAAAATAGAACTGAGCACAGAACAGGACCAAGTGCACAAGTCCCACCCAGAAAGGGATGAGTGCACCAACCCAGAAGCCCCTGACCCTTATAGTCCCAACCCACCTTATCCCTCATGCTGACTTCCTTTTCAAACTCAGCCCACTTGCACCCAAGTGAATAAACAGCCTAGTTGCCCATACTGGAAAAATAAAAAAACTTAGAACTAACTTTTACTTCGTGCTTAAAGCTTCGTGAATGCTTTACCCTAAAGTCAGAAACAGAACAAAGATGTCCAATCTATTCCACTTGTATTAAACTTTGTATTGGAGGTTCTAGCCTGCACAGTCAAGAAAAATAAGTAAAAAGAATCCAGATACATCCACACCATGGAATATTATGCAGCCTTAAAGAAAGATGGAGACTTTACCTCTTTCGTGTTTACATGGATGGAGCTAGAATATATTCTTCTTAGCAAAGTATCTCAAGAATGGAAGAAAAAGTATCCTATGTACTCAGCCCTACTATGAAGCTAATTTAAAGGTCTCATATGAAGGCTATAACCTAACTATAGCACAAGAATATGGGAATGGAGGGGAGGGAGGAGGTTGGTGTGGAGGGAGCATAATTGGTGGGGCCACACCTATGGTGCATCTTAGAAGGGTACAGGCAAAGCTTACTAAATGCAGAATACAAATGTCTTCATACAATAACTAAGAAACTACCATGAAGGATATGTTAGACAGTTTGATGAAAACATTTCAGATTGTATATGAAACCAGCACATTGTACCCCTTGATTGCACTAATGTATGCAGCTATGATTTAATAAAAAAAAAAGAATCCAGGTTGAAAAGAAAGAAGAAAACATGTCTTTTTTCACAGATAACATGACCATGTATATAAAAACACTGAGGAATTTATAAACACACACACAAAACTACTAGAACTAATAAAAGAGTCCAAGAAGATTGCAAAATACAAGAAATATACATAACTGAATTTATATATGCTAGAAATGACAATCCGTAGATGAGATTTAAAAAATAGTTCTATTCACAATAGCATCCAAAAGAATACAAACTTAGGAATAATTTTTTTTTTTTGAGACAGAGCCTCAAGCTGTCACCCTGGATAGAGTGCTGTGGCATCACAGCTCACAGCAACCTCCAACTCCTGGGCTCAAGCGAGTCTCCTGCCTCTACCTCCCAAGTAGCTGGGACTACAGGTGCCCGCCACAACGCCCAGCCATTTTTTTGGTTGCAGCCGTCATTGTTGTTTGGTGGGCCCGGGCTGGATTCGAACCTGCCAGCTCAGGTGTATGTGGCTGGCGCCTTAGCCCGTTGAGCCACAGGCACCGAGCCAGGAATAAATTTATTAAAAGTACAAAATATGTTTACTGAAAACAACAAAACATTGTCAAGAGATACTAAAGATTTTAATAAATGAATATACAGTCTATGTTCATTGATTGGGAGACACACTATTACTAGCATAGCCATTCTCCCCAAATTCATGTGTAGATTCAATTCCTAACAAAAGCCCAGCAGTATATTTTTTGCACTATCACAAGTATATTTCATATAAGTATCCAAGCAGTTATATGAAAATTGAAAAGCTGTAGAACAGCCAAGACAAAGAAAAAGAAAAAGAAGGAGGGTTTCGAAACTATTACAAAGATAAGGCGATCAAGACAGCATAGTACTGGCATAAGGATAGGCATGTAGATCCACAGAATATAATTGAGAACCTAGGAATAAATCATTATATTTATCATCAACTGACTTTTGATAAAGGTACCAGTGCATTTCAATAGTGTAAGGATAGTCTTTTCAACTAATGATGCTGGGACAATTGCATATACAGATGAAAAATAAAAACTCAGATTTTTACCCCACATCATGATGAAAATTTAACTTCAAATGGATTGTATACCTGAATGTAAGAGTTAAAACAGAAAATTTCTTCAGATAAACCATAGAAAACTCTTTGTAACCTTGTATTAGACTAAGGTCTTTTAGAAATGACATCTAAAGAAAAAAAATGACAAATTGGACTTCAAAATTAAAGTCTTTTGCACTTCAACTGACATTATTAAGAAAGTCAAAAGACAAGCCACACATTAGTAATTCAAAAAATATTAGTAATTCAAATATATAAGAAAGAACTTATGTATAGAATATATGAAATACACTTTCAATTCAGTAAGACAAATAACCCAAATGAAAAATGGGTAAAAGGTTTGAATAGCTATTTCACCAAAAAGATATACTAATAGTCTGTGAGCACATGAAAGAGATGCTCAGCCTCATTTGTCATTAGGAAAATGGAAATTAAAAACAATTATGAGATGCCGTAATTTTACATTCACTAACATGGCTATAACAAAAAATGCAGATAATAAATGTTGACAAGGATGTGGAAAAACATCCTTGAGATGAATCCTCATCTACAGGCTGTTCCTGGGTTACAAATGAGATAGGTTCTATAGGCTTGTTCTTAAGTTGAATTTGTATGTAAGTTGGAACCAATACATTTACCTGTTTTCTGTATAGCTTCTGGTCATAAGTGTGAGTTATGTGTCAGGTGGATGTTTGTAACTCAGGGTTTACTGTAATAGCCTCCATTCATAAGTGTGAGTTGTACACAAGTCAAATGTTTGTAACTTGGGGACTGCCTGTATTTATGATGGGAATGTAAAATGGTACAGCTAGTTTGGAGCACAGTTTGGCAGCTTCTTAAAAAGTTAAACATATGTCTACCATGTTGATCCAGCAATTTCAGATATAGATATCTACCTAAGAGAAACGAAAACATATACCCATAGAAAGGCTCGTACACAAATGTTCATAATGTTTATAGCAGCATTATTCATAATAGCCAACCCAAATGTCCATCAACTTATGAATGGTTAAACAAAATGTAGTATATTCGTATAATGAAATAATATTCATCAATTAAAATGAACAAAATATTGATACATGCTACGACATTAATGAGACTCATAAACACTGCTAAGTGAAAGGAGCCAGTCACAGCAGACCACACGGTATATAATTCCATCTATATAGAATGTCCAGAAAAGACAGATTTATGGAGACCAAAAGTAGATTATGGTTGCTTGGGGCTGAGTATAAGAATGTGGAGTGATTGCAAATGGGCATGAAGAATCTTTCTGGAGTGATGGAAATATTTGAAAATGGGATTGTGATGAGAGTTGTACAACACTATAAATATACTAAATACCATTAACTTGTACACTAAAAACTGATGGACTTCACGGTATTTAAAATATATAAAAACACTTTTATTTAAAAAGTAGGAAAGCAAGGTGGAAATTGTTCAGCTCCCCACTTATAAGGAATACTTTCTTGAGAGAAAGCTTCATAGATTGTTCTAGTACTGGCTCTTTGCCAGTTATAAAATTGGAAAAGAAGCCTTAAGAATACATGAGTGGAAATGTTTTCAAATAATGTAGGCAGAAATTCATGTGTTCAGTCATTCACTTACCACATTAGCACATGCTACGGTTAATTTTATAAATATGATAGAGATTTTAAAAATGTTGTATACAGCATCAAGTGGCTGAATTCTGTATTACAAGCATGCAATCAAGTTTTGGTTATTATTGAGAAATCTTTATTGCCAGAGACACATATGGACCCATTTTTAGCTGTACTTTTGATGAGCTCTCACAGGGCAATGAGATTGCTAAGAGGCATATGCTTCTGGCTTACTAAAAAGAAAACTATATTTTAAATAAAGTTGAATTTTGTGATTTATTTATCTCCCATAAATTTGTCAAAGAATACCCTTTCTGATTCATTTTCATTTTTATTAGTACTATCCCCAAGAACATATTTTTGAATTTTTCCTTAGAACACTTGGGTTTCATTCTTCTGTTCTCCAAACAGTGTTTCTTTCCCCCTATCCTGCTTCCAGGTATGTATTAGCCTTTGATTCTCTGGACTCCACAATTGTCTCCAATTGTATAGATTTATTTTGGATGCAAAATAAGTGCCACTACCTCCTGAATGGAAGTGGGTGTTTCCATCAACTGGGTGAAACTGCACTTTCTGGGGTTATCTAAGTGTGGGCAAACTTTTATGATTTCCTTTGACATGTACATATTCTCTTTCATTTTCTCCCCTCCCTTTCCTCTGAGTACAAGGGTAAGGAATGGAGAAAATCAGGTTCTGAAAATACTTTTTACCCTTTTCATTATTGACTTTTTACATAATTTCCTTCCACCCCCAGGTGAAGGAATGCAAGTAGCTGACAGGCTGTTCTGCCCGGGTATGAGCATTGGTAAACTGGGAACATTGTGGAATTAAGTTATTCCAGGAGTAGCTAAAAACAATAGAGCTTCTTGAATTATAGTTTACTACATTTGAGTCACTACCCATTCATTGGGAGATTATTTTGCTAATTTTTTTTAAAGATTATAATTTTTAAGCAATCTTTAAAAGATATTTTCCAAACAGACCTGTACTCTTGGAAGTTAACTAAATGTGGGAACCCTAGATAATTATAGCATCCATGAAAAATTGGAGCTGGTTATTGTTTATACATTCTTTGAATAACTTTATAACATCAACCATAAATAATTTTACTAGAACCTGGACTCTCTGGAGTAATTTTATGGATCAATTCTAAGTGTTGTCAATAAAAATGTACCCACGTATTCGATTTCTGCTTCGTGTTTATAATCACCTGATCCGTGCTTTACACTGGATTCTATCCTATCTACACACATGGCTAATGCTTCACATGAGATGAAATGTGGTTAGCATTCATGGTAAATTTTATAAGACACATACTTTAGAAAACTTTCTTACACCTGCAATCAGGCATAATTACTAGGGGAAAAGTCAGAGCTTTCAAACACAGCTGCCTCTACTAATAACGTTGTTGAGCCTTCAGGATTAGTTTGTTTAGCCTAGTGTAATAATTAATGTGGATAAGTATGGTGTAGTATAGGGGGGATGTTTCTTCTCTGATACATTGTTATTTAAAACTCTAGTCAGACATTTGGGAGTCTGAAAGGTCCCTGAAAGTCTCTTGTCTTAAATGTCTTTTCTCTTTAAAAAAAGATATTTTATTTTATTTTTTTTTAATAATTTTATTGAATCATAATTATGTACATTGGTGCAATCACAGGGCACGATTCATATACCTTCAGAAATATTTTGATCATACTGTTACAGATATCCTTCATGTCATTTCCTTGATCACTATATAAAGACATTAATACTCTACCTTTAATAAGTTTCGCCAGTACCCTGTCAAGAGAACACTGAACCATTTGTGACATCATTTGACATATTTTATGTTATGTTGATGCCCTGAATCACTTTCAAAACTTCCCTTAGTAGGTCATAGTTTGTCCAGAAAAAAAGTGTAGTAAATCCTGAACTGTCTGAGATTTCTTTATACTTCCCAGTGATGGATTTGAGTAGGCTTTTAGCATCATACAATTATTATTGGCTTCAGCACAAGTGTACCACTAGGTGACAAGTCTTGTGGCTGCAAATATGTTGGGTCTAAGGAATTGTAAACTGAGAATATCATCTAAAAAGGTAGTTATTTATTTACCACTTCCTGCACATCAGCCCCAGTTTAGTGCTCAAGGCCTCTGTGTTTCTCATTTCAATCCCAACTGCTGCAGAAGAAGCTTACTATAAAAAGAATTTAGAGTTAACCAGCACTATTCTGATGCCCCAAATTCTCACAATGCCACAAATAATTCAACAATAATGCAGGGCTATAGTATGCTGCTATGTTTCATTTTGAATGGAGGTGAGAAAGTGTTGAAAAGTAACTAAGAGGAGGGGTGGCGCCTGTGGCTCATTGAGTAGGGTGCTGGCCCCATATACCCAAGGTGACAGGTTCAAACCCGGCCTCAGCTGAACTGCAAAACAGAAAAATAGCCGGGCTTTGTGGCCGGCACCTGTAGTACCAGCTACTTGGGAGGCTGAGGCAAGAGAATTGCCTAAGCCCAGGAGTTTGAAGTTGCTGTGAGCTGTGTAACACCACGGCACTCTACCAAGGGCGATAAGGCGATAAAGTGAGACAGTCTCTACAAAAAAAGAAAAGAAATGAAAAGTAACTAAGAGGAGAGAGGGTTAAGGAGTGACTGCGCCTGCAGATCTCTCCTTCAGTAGAATACTGGCTTGGTTTGATTGTTTGACTGTCTCCCCTGTGTGGGCCTCCCTGTTCTACCCCCATTCCCTTGATGCTTGTCATCCCTCCTATCTCCTCACCTTAAGTTGGTCATTTTTAGTTCTAGGGCTCTCAAGCGCTGCTACAGGTGACTGCGAGGGTTGGTTCATCTTTCTAGCCCCACATACATTCATTCATTCATTCACCAAACATTTACCAAGCACCTCTTCTGTTCATGGCTCTATGCAAGGCACTAGGGATCCACCTTGAGTAGCTTCTGCTTTATGGAGAGCCTAGCAGGAGGACCCCACAATTCTGATGAGTTAAGTGGCTTCCAAGCTGCAAAAACTGCTTGTAGTTTGGTTTGACGCATACCGGGTTTGGTCTGACTGTTGAAGATCTGCAGATGTCTCTCTTATTCCTCCTTAAATTTCTATCCTCAAAAGAGAGTGAGAGCTTTGAGAGCAGAGACCTTTAGTCTCTCCATGTAGGACATTCATAGAAAGTGAAGCCTGTGAGCCAAGAATAAATCTGAATCTTTTATTGCAGAATTGAGACCAGAATGGATCAAATGTTAGATAAACATCAAAACTAAAGATGACTCTCATAGTCTGAGGTCACGAGGGATCAGACTCAGAGAGGGAAATCAGCACACAGGATGTTTATTAGGAAGTGCTCTTGGGATCAATAACTGTAGAAAGGAGGGTTTGTGAACAAAACTTAATAGAGGGAAAGATTGAACTGCTGGTCCCAGTGAAGCCCTTGGCCGGTCTCTTAGGAAGCTCTGGTATTGGAATGGCTTTTCAGAGCTGTCCCAAATTGGGGCAAGAGGGCTAGGTCTTTATTCCCCCTGCATTGCTCAGGCATTGGATATGTGTTGTCTCTGTTGGATCTTGGGCAAGGGAAGTTTTATTTTTTTCAATCATGGCAATCCCTGAAAGTGCCTAAGAACAGAGAGTGATCAGTGGGCAGCACAGAACATCTTTCAGTTCTTCATTTCTGAAGGATGATCTGGGCAGCACATCCAGTAGCTGAGGAATAAGTTCTTCATTTCTTTTGTAAAGACAAAGTCTCATTTTATCACCCTCGGTAGAATGCCGTGGCATCACACAGCTCACAGCAACCTCCAACTTAGGCTTAGGCTCTCTTGCCTCAGCCTCTCAAGTAGCTGGGACTATAGGCGCCCACCACAACGCCCGGCCATTTTAGTTTTTCATTTCTGAGGGGTGATCTGGGCAGCACAGTACAGTGCCCATCACAACTACATCCAATCAATGCTAAATTATACTATGATGATTTACCTGGATCAAATAGAGCCAGGGAATTCAGTCTACCTAGGAAAGAAATGCCATCCCCTCTAGCCATTTGGAATAGTATAGTCAAAATATCTAGTAAGTAAATTTCAGTTAATTGAGTAGATTTTTCTTTTTTATGCTTGATCTAAAATTTTGTTCACTACACGCTTCTATGAAAGGAATGAAATTTCTCCCCACTATTTAAATATGATACAACATTAGTAAGCAATATCAATGTTTATTCTTCTGAAGGACTTCATAATGGAAATTCTTTAAAAGGAGATTTTTGGTGATATTTAAAAGGATGACTATAAAGGACAACAATGGTTTTACACACATCTACGGTGCCATATGTTCCAGTTTGCCTGGGAAAGTCCTGATTTATGCCTTTGTTTTAGCGTAATTATTTATAGCATTCTTTTCACTCTCAAAGTGCCCCTTTTGGGGTGATAGGTCATATGACGACCTTATGAATATCAGACAGAATTTGAACATACAAATGAATGTTGTGTTTCCAAACAATCACCTTGAAAGATCAAATAAACACTCATTCCAAAGATGCTTTCCTTGACTCAAACATGTTTAGAACAATGCTGTTGTTAATGCTGGTAGGACTAGTATGTGAAATATTCACAAGAGCCATCCACTTTCTTTCAATCTCATCCCACTCTCCATCTTCACCATTTTCCACCAGCCTAAGAAGAAGCAATCCCATTCCCCACACCAGAGTCATTCACCTTGTCCACTGGACTTGGCTTTGATTAACTTTGTTTCCTAAATAAAAAAGTTTTTCCAAGGATAAAAATGTAAGAATTTTCTACCACTAATTATGTCTAAGATTGTGAACCACAGAAACATTTTCTCTCTCTTTCTCCCCTCCCTCCTTTTATATGTAATATCAAATGATATAGCATAATATAATCCTCGCTGTTACGGATTGAAGAGATTAATACATAACACCTTTCATTCCCATGCCTAAGCTCTGTACCAATGGGCATAGACAGAGGACTAAGCTCATAGAGATTAAAAGGTTGGCTTTTTTTGACATTGGAACACTTGGTATAAATGTGCAACAGTAGCACATTTGCCCATAATGACTTTACCCACTTTTTCTCCTATCATGCCACTGAATGAACTAGCAAGCCCATGATTAATAAATGGTGTGGTCAGCCCCCTGATGGAAGAAATCAGTTGTCTTACTCCTATTTTTGCCAAGTTACTCCCACAATACCAATTTCTGCTTTTATGGAGATGTCACTGGACCACTGTTAGGAAGGGCAGATTTTGCTAATGGAAGGTTCTGAAATGGATTAGAATTATATATTAATTAGATTTACTCCAAAGTTGCTCCATGGCTGAAAATCCACTTCCTATTCTACTTCTTTTCCCAAATCAGGTCCAGCTATGTTGTTCTACCCAGCCTAATAGAGTGTCTTCAGTGAGATTAAATACCACAAAGATATTCTAAAAATAAAATTCCCAAAATACATAGGGATTTTCCATACTTGAATATAAATTCCCTCCTACCATTAATCATCAAGGGATAAATTCATATTTCCTATGTGTGCCACTTTTAAGGATTCCAAAAATTAAAACTTCACATTAAAATCCAGAGATAACGGCTTTGCCAATTTCTTATTCTGCTTATTGTCAACCAGAAAGATTCTCAACATCTAGTTGGAATTATCAGTGCCTTTAGCATCATGGCCTGGGATACCTTTCATAAGAATGGATGTCATTCTCTTGGTTCCTCTAAGTTATATGAGCCTCTCTTATGTCTCTCTTTTGAAGAGTCCAGATTGTCAATAGGAAACACAAGATTATCACAACATTGGCTAACACCAATGACATTTCGCAGCTTATAGCACTGGAGTACTTTTTCCAAACAAAAGGAATCCTAGTCCCAGATTACCACTGCCAAAGACACAATACAGACTCAGTGGTACATGAAGGAAGAATGAGGCAAAAGCTTTCTTTTAGGTTTCAGCTTCTCCAAATCGCCAGGCCAGCTATATTGGTTGTCCAGTGCCTGTAACCTGTGTATCAAACTTCTCTGGGGAAATCCCCATGAAGAGAAGAATGTTGACATTAAGTATTTACCATAACTTTAGTGAAAAATCCCTGGGCCATACCCTGAAATTGTCATTCTACACATGGATGCCTTGTTACAAAGTCTGGGAGTTTCTAATAATGCCAGTCATAGATTTTACTTGAATTGACCGTTTTTGCCCAAACACTGTATTTGGAATCGCTTAATTTCCTTTCCCCCAACCCTATCGCCCAGTATTGTATACAAGTGGTATCTCTCTGACAGGTGTCCTATACTCTCTAATAAATAGGCATTTTCCATCATGCGTCACAGTGGCATGGCCATCTCATCTTGCTGTGGAATTGCCAAGGCTAAGAAGTCTGCCTCCTAGGAAAGGGGTCTCCTTCATTGCCGTATTCTTTTCAACTGGGTGTTGCCTTAAGAATATTCTAAGCTAAAGATGTGGTTGATATTTCTGGAACCTTTGCTCTTATGGACTTTGTGAGGATCAAGACCTCCTCAAGGCCCGAGGCTCAGGGATCTTGGAAACCTAGACTCATGATGTGAACTTTGTGATGATGCAATGCAGAAGCTAATGGAGGCTGTGGGTTGGAATGACACCTGAGCCTGTGGCCTGTCCACAGCTCCTCCTTGGCTCTAAATTTTAGAGTGGTTTGGGACAGCTTACCCAGCACCAGAGTAGCTGAAGGACCATTCTCCATTCTATCTTCAGAACTCCCTATAGGATTTCTGAGGCTTCTGCGGGGACTGAATCACAGCTCAACTTGTATCTTCCCAAGCCTGCATCTTTCCCTTTTGTTCCCTCCTATAGGGGTTGATTCCAAGAGCACTCCCTCATAAAATCCCTATGTGCAAATCTTCATCTCAGAGCCTACTTCCCAGGAAGCAAACCAGTAATGTCTCTCATATGCTTTGGCTGCTTTCCACATTTTGTGGCTGGAGCAACCCAGTAAAAGCTCACATCACTGTCCCCACGCCTGAGAGCCCCCACTAATCCTTTGCCTCATCTCCTAATATTACTATTGCCTCAGCCTTCCCTTGGACCAAGGGCCAGGCTGTAGGCACAGCTTTAATCATGATGATCATGCCAGGGGCTCCAGATTCTCCTTTGCTTAGCCCTGACCTGGCTGGACCAACAGAGACCCAGCTTCCCCAGCGTCTGCCATGAGTATGGGAAAAAATAAAGCTCTGTGGGGAGGACTTTGACAGATGAGAAAGGACAAAGAAGAAGCTTCTCTGTGTGGCTTCTTTGAAAACTTCCCACATAACTGAGAACCAGCTAGATATTCTTCAAAAGCTGTGTCCAGCTCAGTAACACATCAAATGCATACCTTCTCTTACCTCATATGACCCCCAACCTGTGTGTGCCCTCCCATCCATGTGCTCTCTGCCTTCCTTGCCCCACTTTCCTTTCTCCCTCATTCTTGGGTCTCTGGGATTATATCCATCTTAATAATGCAGTGGACCATAAGCTTTCCTCAGAGTCTAGGGAACTCAGGCCAAAACAGGATGTGAGTTAGCAAATCTGCCATCAACTGACTTCTAATAAAAAGCATGTCACCATCATTCTACATTAGAACTGTTCTGCCACAAAAAGCCTACCCCCCTGCCTACTTTCATCATTATGTTCACAGAGCCACTTCTTTTAATCCAGAGAATTGTACCTACTGCTTGACACTATTATTATTTTCCCTGTCCCACCTGAAATTAAAATAATCATTATTTCTCTAATGATTTCCTGTGTTGTCACTTTACCTAACCTAAAGTTCTTAACATTCATTTATCTAACATGGAGGCAATTAATCAGCAAAAGGGACGTTACCAAACTTCACCATTAAAATGGTTGCTCATGGTAAAAATGCTCAGAGGCTAACATTATTTGCTGAAAAGCATTAGGAGCAAAGCATATATTTACCCTCCGCAAATGGCTGATGCAGAAATCAGATGACAAAAGGAAAATTCTTCAGAATGAAAAAATAAAAGATGGAACAAAGGTATTTGAATAATCCATCTTTTGAAGTGGCTTTTAAGCATGAGGCAGTACTCCAAGATCAACAAAAGGAAATTAATAAGAATGCAGCCAGCACAGTGAAAAAATAGTAGAGCAAGAACTCAGCCATTAGGTACTTAATACTGTGTTGCTGCTTTACACTTGCCTCCCTGGGTGCTCAGCCTCACACATCAGAGATACAGAAGTTTCTGGAATTCTGAGGACATCTGGGCTTTAAGAATGGTCATTTCTTCTTCCGCAAAGGTGCATTTTCATCTGTCTTTTTGCTGTCATGTGGTTCTGCTCTTCTATAGACTGCTTCTCCTTTCACTAAACTTGTATAGGCTTGTTGGGGTTGACTAGACTAATCTCATTTAAGTTTATCTTTCAATGGATCAGATATAAGAAATCCAGGGGTAGGCTCGGTGCCTGTGGCTCAATGGGCTAAGGCGCCAGCCACGTACACCTGAGCTGGTGGGTTCGAATCCAGCCCGGGCCCGCCAAACAGCAATGACAGCTGCAACCAAAAAATGGCCGGGCGTTGTGGCGGGTGCCTGTAGTCCCAGCTACTTGGGAGGCGGAGGCAGGAGACTCGTTTGAGCCCAGGAATTGGAGGTTGCTGTGAGCTGTGATGCCACGGCACTCTATCCAGGATGACAGCTTGAGTCTCTGTCTCAAAAAAAAAAAAGAAGACACCAGGAACATATTCTTCCCAAGCACTAATTCCTGGTTCCACTACAACCAAGTGGGTCACTGAAATAAGACATGCCCCCGGAAAGCAGGCTCCATCAGGACCAGGTCCCCTCCACAACAGAGTGGGGCCCTGGAAGCAGGAATGCCCCCTCCTTGACACAGGAGACCACACTCGCCTTCGGGACTAGTGGCCCCCTGAGCTGGCATCTTTCATTCTCATGGATCTTCTGGGACCACTTCAGTCTGAATGATGGACCCTGGCTTCAAAACTGACCCCACTTCATAATATCAAGATGGCTGGGTCACAGGTAAACAGGTTGATTTTCTGATTAGCATCAGAGCCACTTACTCCACTACTCTTCCTAAATTTTCTGGAACCTCTACTTCCCTCCCCTATCTCCATCATCAGAGTAAAAGGGGAGACACATCCCCTGTGTACTCCACAGTTCCTCTGCTTGCTGGAAGGTCAGCGCT
>CAUYON010088969.1:0-103212 GCA_963573935.1 Arctocebus calabarensis
AAATAAGATTGCAACACCTGCTTTTTTCTGTTTTCCATTTGCCTGGAATATAGATGACCATCCCTTCACCTTGAGTCTAAATTTTTCTTTTAAAGTAAGATGAGATTCTTGTATGTAGCAGATATCTGGCCTGAGTATTTGTATCCAGTCAGCCAACCTATGCCTCTTTAGAGGACAATTTAAACCATTCACATTAATTGAAAGTAATGATAAATCTTTAGAAAGTCCAGTGGACATTTTTAATCCTTTCATCACTGTGGGAGTTGAAATTTGATAAAAAGTTTCTGGGTGAGTTTACTTTTGTGGTGGAGGATTACGCTGGTCATTATGGAGGATAGGTCTGAGAATATTCTGGAGAGCTG
This sequence comes from Arctocebus calabarensis, assembly GCA_963573935.1. Lineage (NCBI taxonomy): Eukaryota > Metazoa > Chordata > Mammalia > Primates > Lorisidae > Arctocebus > Arctocebus calabarensis. The sequence continues at coordinate 363 of CAUYON010088969.1, forward strand.
GTTTAGTTATAGCAAATTTCTTCAACATGTGGATGTCATTATAGTATTTAGTTTCTCCATCATAAATGAAACTCAGTTTAGCTGGTTACAGGATCCTGGGTTGAAAGTTATTTTGTTTTAGGAGATTAAAAGTCAATGACCATTCTCTTCTAGCTTGAAAGTTTGGATCAAAGAGATCTGCAATTATTGTAATATTCTTCCCCTTGGAATGGATTTCTTACGTCTGGCTACTTTCAGAATTTTCTCCTTCATATTAACTTTAGTGAAGTGAATTATGATGTGTCTGGGAAATATCTTATTTGGGTTGAGTCGTGCTGGGGTTCTGAAGCTGTCTGCTATCTACATTTCAGAATCTCTTGGCATGTCTGGAAAGTTATCTTTCATAATCTCATAAAGAAGAGACTTTGTGTCTTGTGATGCCACTTCATCATTTTCAGGTATCCCTATAAGGTGAATATTGGTTTTCTTTGAGTTATCCCAGAGCTGTCTGAGAGAAAGATCTGTTTTTGCCTTCCATTTCTCTTCTTCTTTGGAAGTTTGGAAGTGTTCAAAAGCTTTGTCTTCCATGTAAGAAATCCTTTCTTCTGCTTGCTCCATTTTGTTACTAAAGGGATTCTACTGTATTTCTCAGATCTTTGAAGGCTGCAACTTCTTATCTCAGTGTGTCAAAATCTTTGATCATTTTGTCTTTGAATTTGTTGAATTCTTGAGACATCTTTTGGGTCATCCTTTGGATTACTGCTTGAAATTCTAATTCCATCTTTTTCTCCATTCTGCTGATCTTATTTGCTATCTAGACTCTGAATTCGATTTCTGACATCTCAGCCATTTGCTTATGCAAGGGATCTTGTGCTGTATCTACCTTATCGTTCCTTGGGGGGGATTGATCTACTCTGATTATTCATATTTCCAGAGTTTTTCTGTTGATTCTGCCTCATGATTATTTTTCACTGTTGCCTATGACCGTCCTCAGAGTTGGGGAGGTATCTCTCCCAGATCAGAGTGCGGCAGGATCACTCTGGTCTTGCTGGATCTTTGTAGGGAGTGACCCCGTGTAGCTCCTCTGGGACTGCCCCACCCAGGGAGTTCTGGTTGCAGGAGCAGCTCCAGAGTGTGTCACATCCAGATCAAGCAGCAGGACATGGGATGGGGCACCTGGTGGCCTTTGCAAATGGAGCCCACACCTCCAGCAGTCTCTGGCTGGGAGGAGGGCTCCAGAGGGGGAACACAGATTGCACAGCCTTCTGAGACTCTGGCCAGATGAGCGGGCAGTGAGGAGGCAGAGAGGGCAAGGGAGGAGGTGGGTTGTGTGTCTCCTGGAGTTCCTGGCCAGTGTGGGTGGCAGGAATGGAGGGCTGAGTACCAGAGGGTGCCAATAAGAGCTGGGCTGGGGTCCCAGCCATCGGCAGACCAAGACCCAGTGGAGCACAGATCGGTGCTGCACCAGCGGACTTCCTGGCTGTTGCTGGCAGCAGGCCAAGGCCCAGTGGTGTGCCAATCGGGGAGCCCTAGAGTCCTGGCAGAGTTCATGGCCACTGTTGGTGGGGCAAAGGCCCAGCGGGGTGCCAATCAGGGCCATGTGGATGTCCCACTGAGTGGACTTCCTGGCTGCTGTGGGTGAAGGGCCTGGGGCAAGGATCGGAGCCATGCGTGGGTCCCGGTGGGTGACAGGTTGAGGCCGATGGGGCACAGATCTGTACTAGGTGGAAATCTTGGAGGAGTTCCTGACTGCTGCTGGCAGTGGGCTAAGGTCTAGCCACGGGGTGCCAATCAGGTCCTCACGGGAGTCCTGGGGAGTTCCTGGCTGCTGTTGGCTGCAGGCTAAGGCCTGGAGGGATGCCAATTGTGGCCGTGCAGGGGGTGGGGGTCCTGCCCAGTGGTTGACCTGGCCGAGCTGGGCACAGATTGACACTGTGCAGGAGTCCCAGTGGGCTTCCTGGCTGCTGCTGATAGGCGGTGAGACCCAGTGGGGCACAGATCAGAGTCTCGCAGGGCTCCCGGGGGAGTCCCGGGCCTGGGGGCTGGCGGGGGCTTGGTGGGGCCCCAGAGTCTCTTACCTGGTGGGCCGCCTGTTCCAGCAGATAGGGAGGGTGGGTGCTGCTCAAGGCCTCCTCCCTCAGTTTCAGCAGCATTCGGGCTTCTGGTGTGTCAGTAAGTGGGGCAGGGTGTCCTGGAAGTTCAGAATAGCGGAAAACTTTAGTTCAGTTTTTCTGCCTAAAGATTGGTTTCTTGAAGTCTCAGCTTGCCTCAGAGGTAACCTGCAGTTATCACTTCTCTCTCTTGGCTGGGCTCCCAGTCTTCAGTTCAATTGGGCAGTTTCTGGAGGTTATCTTTCCTTTTGGACAGGATTCTCTGTCGGAAGCTGCTTCCAGTTGGCAATCTTGCCCCTCCCCTCCTCTTGTTGACCTTTTCAAAAAACTAACTTTTTGATTTATTGATCTGTTGTATAAATCTTTCATTTTAAATTTCATTTAATTCTGCTCTAATTTTGGTTATTTCTTCTCTTCTGCTGGGTTTGGGATTGGAATATTCGTCCTATCCCAGTTGCTTGAGATGTCCCATTAAGTTGTTAACTTACCCTCTTTCTGTTCTCTTGAGGAAGGCTTGCAGTGCTATAAATTTCTCTCTTAGGACTGCCTTTGTAGTATCCCAGAGGTTCTGAAAACTATTTACCAATATCACTAATGAATATTGATGCAAAAATATTCAACAAGATCCTAACAAACCAAATATAGCAACAAATCAAGCAAATTATACACCATGACAAAGTGGGGTTTATCCCAGGGTCTCAAGGCTTGTTCAATAAATGTAAATCTGTAAATATAATTCAACACATAAACAAATTAAAAAACAAAGGCCATATGTTTCTCTCAATTGATGCAGAAAAAGATTTTGATAATACCCAGCATCCCTTCATGATCAGAACACGTAAGAAAATTAGTATAAAAGGGACATTTCTTAAATTGATAGAAGCGTCTACAGCAAACCCACAGCCAACATCATATTGAATGAAGTTAAATTGAAATCATTTCCACTCTGATCAGGAACCAGGAAAGGTTGCCCATTGTCTCCACTGCTCTTTAACATTGTAATAGAAATTTTAGCCATTGCAATTAGGGAAGAAAAGGTGACCAAGGGTATCCATATAGGGTCAGAAGAGATCAAACTTTCACTCTTTGCAGATGATATGATTGTATATCCGGAAAACACCAAGGATTCTATTATAAAACTCTTAGAAGTGATCAAGGGATACAGCAGTGTCTCAGGTTACAAAATTAATACTCCTAATCTATAGCTTTTATATATACCAACAATAGCCAAGCTGAAAAAACAGTCAAGGACTCTATTCTGTTCACAATAGTGCAAAAGAAGATGAAATATTTGGGAGTTTGAGTTTACCTAACAAAGGACATGGAAGGTCTCTACAAAGAGAAGTATGAAACTCTAAGAAAAGAAATAGCTGAAGATGTTAACAAATGGAAAAACATACCATGGCTCATGGCTGGGAAGAATCAACATTGTGAAAATGTCCTTACTACCCAAAACAATATACAATTTTAATGCAATTCTTATTAAAGCTCCATTGTCATACTTTAAAGATCTCAAAAAAATAATGCTTCATTTTATATGGTATCAGAAAAAAACCTCGAATAGCCAAGACATTACTCAGAAATAAAAACAAAGCAGGAGGAATCACACTACCAGACCTGAGACTCTACTGTAAATCAATAGTGATCAAAACAGCATGGTACTGACACAAAAACAGAGAGGTAGATGTATGGAACAGAATAGAGAACCAAGAGATGAACCTAGCTACTTACCGTTATTTGATATTTGACAAGCCAATTAAAAATATTCAGTGGGGTAGAGATTCCCCATTTAACAAATGGCGCTGTCGACCTGTAGAAGACTGAAACTGGACCCACATCTTCCACCATTAACCAAGGTAGCTTCACACTTGATTAAAGATTTAAACTTGAGACATGAAACTATAAAAATACTAGAAGAAAGTGCAGGGGGAAAACTTGAAGAAATCGGCCTGGGCGAATATTTTATAAGGAGGACCCCAGGGCAATTGAAGCAGCATCAGAAATACACTACTGGGACCTGACCAAACTTAAAAGCTTTTGCACAGCCAAGAACACAGTAAGTAAGGCAAGCAGACAGCCCTCAGAATGGGAGAAGATATTTGCAGGTTTTGTCTCTGACAAAGATTTAATAACCAGAATCCACAGAGAACTCAAATGTATTAGCAAGAAAAGAACAAGTGATCCCATTTCAAGGTGGGCAAGGGACTTGAAGAGAAACTTCTTTGAAAGGTGCACAGCCTATAGACACATGAAAAAATGCTTATCATCCTTAATCATCAGAGAAATGCAAATCAAAACTACTTTGAGATATCATCTTACCCCAGGAAGGTTAGCCACACATCACAAAATCCCCAAACCAGAGATGCTGATTTGGATGTGGAGAAAAGGGAACACTTCCACATTGCTGGTGAGAATTCAAATTAATACATTCCTTTTGGAAGGCTGTTTGGAGAATACTTAGAGATTTAAAAATAGACCTGGCATTCAATCCTATAATTCCTCTGCTAGGTATATATCCAGAAGACCAAAAATCACATTATAACAAAGATATTTGTACCAGAATGTTTATTGCAGCTCAATTTATAATTGCTAAGTCATAGAAGAAGCCCAAATGCCCATTGACCCATGAATGGATTAATAAATTGTGGTATATATACAGCATGGAATATTATGTAGCCTTAAGAAAAATGGAGACTTTACCTCTTTCATGTTTACATGGATGGAGTTGGAACATAGTCTTCTTAGCAAAGTATCTCAAGAATGGAAGAGAAAGTATCCAGTGTACTCAGCCATACTATGAAACTAATTTATAGCTTTCATATGAAAGCTATAACCCAATTATAGCACAAGAATATGGGGAAAGGGGCAAGGGAGGGGAGGGGATGGGGGAGGATGGGTGGAGGGAGGGTAATTGGTGGGACCACACATACAGTGCATCTTACAAGGGTATAGGTGAAACTTAATAAGTGCAGAATACAAAGGTCTTACCACAATAACTAAGAAAATGCCATGAAGGTTATATTAACAGGTTTAATGAAAATATTTCAGATTGTATATGAAACCAGCACAATGTACCCCATGATTGCATTAATGTACACAGCTATGCATACTGAGGGAAATCAGCCCCATCTGCCACAGACATACTACTTATTTCTGTGTCATTCAGAGAAAGAAAAATAAGTTCATTTAACCTGAGTAGAATATTAGATTATGGTGACATGGGGGTTTTGCAATGTGTAGTAGGACCCGTAATAATTATGATTATAAAGAAACAGGTGGCTCTAGCCCAAAAGTAAGGAGAACTTATGAGGCATTGACATTTGTTATAGGTTAGTTACCGTATTTAAAAAAAAAAAAACAACTTTGTGAACATTGCTGTAAATGCATCATAATGGCAAACTTATCTCTAATGTCTATACTTTACTAATTCTTAATTAAATGCCTCTCATAATGTTTCAGCTACACAATAGTCACATTTGACAACAATGCTATGAAATATACAGAAAGGAAAACATATATTGTAGTCTGCATGGGAAGAGTGTGAGGAATGTATTTTTGAAACAGAGCAATGAGAACAGTTCGTTTGCCCATTTATATTCCCTTATACACACACAAAATCTCAAGATAGCAAAGACAGAAAACTTGGCTCTGAGCTTCCTGGAAGTTAATTTTTAAATTATTAAATTCATTGAATCATATACTTTTTAAAAAATAGATTGCTTTAAACTACATCAATGACCTTTCAGTTATAGTAAATATTTATCAAAAGGAAACAAGGGTAAATAAATTGGAAATCCACTTTTTATCATTCTATATCAACAGGTTCTTTACTAATTAGTAAGGTTGTGCTCTCCTGAAACATCCTGATTCTCATAGGAAAATCTTATATATAAATATAATGGAAGAATTTTTTTTCGTTTGGTAAACCAAAAGTATTAGCAGAAAGTAATATTTCTTATTGTACTGCAAGGTAGGTGTTATGAAGAAAAACAAACAAAAATAGAAAATAAGAAATTATGGACAGCAAATATGTGTTTGATGTTACTCCTCTGTCTGTCTGAGAGCTAGGCTGGAGAAAGGGTCTGGTCATTTTCTTCAGTGTCTGATGATTGGTCATAAAATTCTTGGTTTTACTTTACTCGTAATCCGGGTCCAGGACTTATGCCAGAGGATGAATTTTGGGATTCTTTCTACAGGGTAGAGGGTAAGGCTAGAGCCAGTACATCCTCCACAGATCTGGATAAAAGATTATACAGCAATTGCAAGGGGTGAGGAGAACCAGAACTGAGTGGGAGAACTAGAAGGAAGGGTCGTCCCTGGAGTGGTTACTGGGAGAGATCCCGGGGCTGAAGGCTTTTTACTTTATGTTTGTATGGCCAACCCAAGACACTTAAAGTGTCTAAGAAGTGTTCTAAGTGTTCTAAGAAGCACAAATTCCTCAGAATATACAAAGCAAAGGTTCAATGGCAGAAGTGCTTTGTAAACATTATGACTCATACCCTTTCATGAAAGAATTAAAATGATGTTAGTAAGTTATAGACTTTGAAAAGTCCTATAGTAAACAAGTTATGATAGCCCAGTGGATGAAGGAAGGTCTAGAAGATGAAAGAGGACACATATGTGGTGCCAGATGTAATCTAATACATTCAAATCATAAAGCTTGTGTTAAGATTGATTGTACAGATATCTTAACACAGTCTAGATAGGGTGTGTGGATGGAAGTGTTAATCAAAACTCAAGAATAACCTAGATAACCCTATAACCTGAAACGAGAATTTTCTTCCATTTTCCATAAACCCAGAAGAGCTCATCACAAGCATTCTTATGAAACTGAAAAGCTGGAAGCTGGAAATATTCTCTGGCAAGTGGTGCGGTAAGATGGAATAAGCACTGGCTTTGAAGGAAATAGACTGGAGTCCAAGCCTCACTTGACCCAGCAAAAAGTTTTCTGCCTTTGAACAACAACAACAACAAAATTGCTTCTCTCATTTGCCTTAATGGAAATCCATAATTTATTCATATTTTCTTAGTTTTTACCTAATATCCTTTTTATGCCAGGATTCCTTCCAGAATACAATATTGTATTTAGTGTTCATGGCCCCTAGGCTCCTCCATATTGTGACAGTTTCTCAGACTTCCCAGTTTTGATGGTCCTGAGAGTTGTTATGAGTGCTGGTCAGGTATTTTGTAGGAAGTCCCTGAAATGGATTTATCTAGAGTTTTTTTTTGTTTGTTTCCCATGATTAGACTGAGGTTATATGGGTTTGGAGCAGGGACACTATAGATATAAGATATCTTTCTCATCACGTAGCAAGGGTACATGCTATTAATATGACTTCTCTCTGTTGATGTTGAGCTTGATAACCTGACTATAGTAGTTTTTGTCAGGTCTCTCCACTATAAAGTTATTCTTTTCTTAACCCTCTTTCCATGCTGTACTCTTTGAAGGGAAGTTGCTATGCTCAGCCTACACTTAACAGCTTGGAAAACAGGACTATCTCTTTGAGGAGAGAGTATCTGTGTAGATGATTTTGAATTCCCTTGCCATGGGAGTTATCTATTCTCTCTTGATCGTGTAAGTATGGTCCCACAGATATTTATTTTATACATTTGGTTATAATCTAACGTGATTTTTATATTTTTGTTGCTCACTTTGTTCCAGATTTGATCTTCAGAAGTTCTTGAATGCTTTCATTTGGCTCCTGTGTCCCTTTGATTTACTCCCATTGATTTTTCTCTCCTCTCCCAGGTTGTGTGTGCCTGTGTGCATGTTTACACACTTACTTTTAAGAGCTATGAGGTGCTCCACTGTCATCTTTTTCTCCTGACTTGCCCTAGAATCATTCTTTTGTCTAAGAAGCTTTGGTTCCTTTCATTAGAAAATGACTCTGGAAACTATGTGCTCATTGCTACTGAGGAGTGTTTGCTTCTTGGCTCCCTGAGCTAAGAGAAAAGAAATGAATGAGGAGAAGATGTAGTATTGGACCTTTGAAATATATTTGGTTTTCTTACAGGCTGATGAAAAGTAAAGGAAAACTAAGGGTAACAAAAAAAGATATAACATTTTAGTTCCTGCCTGTGCAACAGTTAGATGTTTGTTCCCTAGGTCCCTAGAGAATAATTTAATCTCTCTAGTCTCAGTTTCTGATTTGTATACCAAAGATTATCTAACAATTTATACCCACCTTACAGTTATATGTAAATCTTGATGTAAGTTGCGTATGAAATAATTTTACATATGTATACTTTAAACACAATATATTTTCAAGAAAATGCAAAGAAGATCTATTCTCCATAAGCACCAGACAATCCAGGCATGGATTTATTTTTTGAAAAATAAATAAAGTAGATAAGCCTTTGGCCAGACTAACTAGAAATAAAAAGGTAATATCTCTCTTTTTCTTAATGAGTCTTCCACACTATCCACTTCCGGAAAATAAAGACTTTGTCTGTCTTGTTCTCTTCCATCCAGGTCCTCTTGTAGATTGAAAGAGGACCTAATGACCTTGAACTTGTTTTTGTTTTCTAAGTTCAGCATATATTAGACATGAAGAAATGCAAAAGTAGTAATAAAAATCTTACACTTAACTTGGCATTTAAGGTACACATACATAAATGTTGTTATTATGATTATCAGTTAAATCACAAGATTTATAAAGAATAAAATGGGCCACAGCTGTGTGGTCTAGTTAAGGACCCAAGCTTAAATCTGAATGAAAGCCTCATTTGGCTCATCAAGAAGATAAGACTGCGGGCAAGTAGCCCTGAATGTCCTGTGTGAGTGTCTACTTGAGATACTCAAATATCACTGCCTGGAGGAATGCAAGGTTTCCAACATACACATTGCCAAATATGTTTTAAAAATTCATTTGAATGCTGCATTTTCATAGGAAACAGCAAAAACTGTCAAATTAAAAATAATCATCACTTGCAATTTTATTTAAAAATTAAAACTGAAATATTATTTATGATTATTTTGAATCGAATATATTTCCCAAGTTCCTGAATCATTAAGAAACCCAAGTTATGGGGTGGCACCTGTAGCTCAAGGAGTAGGGCGCCAGCCCCATATACCAGGGATGGCAGGTTCAAGCCCAGCCCCAGCCAAAAAAAAAGAAAGAAAGAAAGAAAGAAACTCAAGATATGTTGTGAGAGGTAATATTTTGATTAAGCCTTGGGCTTCATATATCCTAAAAGGCAAAGATACAGTGATAGTTTTGAATTAGCATAGAATCTCCTATTTTGGCAATTTAACTGTTTACTCCTCTCCTGGCGCTATATCTTCTGTAAAGAAAACAACATGTAAATGGAAAAGTATTATTTTTCAGAGCTTCTTTGGACTAGGTTGTGCAGTGATTTAATAAATAACATGATTTCATATTTGGATGTTGTGATCACTGAAATTAGTGTTAAGTGGTCTCTTAAAGGAGACATATATTATTTGTCACATTGGCCATCTTTGGATAAGAAGGTGCCAGGAATGAAATAGCAGGAAGTTGTAAATTAAGACAGAAGTATGCCAACAGATGTGTGGAAATTTAAGATCTGCCTAAACTTTAAATTAATACAACCACAGTCTGTGATTTTAAAAATGATAATAATGTCCTTTATTTCCATCAGTTAAAGAAATACAAAATATTAATTATTTAGTACAGTAGAATAGGTACTTATAATATCTACGTTAGAAACTTTAGAAGTTCACTTGCGCTTTTTTTTTTTTTAGAGACAGACTCTCATTTTGTTGTCCTCAGTAGAGAACTGTGACGCCACAGCTCACAGCAACCGCCAATTCCTGAGCTTAGGTGATTCTCTTGCCTCAGCCTCCTGAGTAGCTGGGACTCCAGGCACCCGCCACAATGCCCGGCTATTTTTTGTTGCAGTTGGGCCATAGCTGAGTTCAAACCCGCCACCCTCAGTATATGGGGCCAGTGCCCTACTTACTGAGCCACAGGCACCTCCCTCACTTGCGCTTTTCAAAGGTCAAGAAAACAATTTATATTTAAACTCTAAACTTATATTATCTCTAAGAACTTCAAGATAGTATTTTAATATCTTAAAAGAATAAATTACTGAACAGTAAGCATTAAAAGTAAAATTTGTAAGATTAGTAGCCTAGATAGCAATTAGTTTAATCTCTTTCCTCTCTAACACCGTAAATTTCCCCTCTCCACAAATAACATCTCTTCTGCATTCGAATGTACTTCAGATTCTCCTTTCCCTAAAAAATAGACTCATCTAAACTTTTGTATCCACAAATATTTCATCTGACCTGAGGGTAAAAATATGGGTATTTAAATATGACTCTTCCTCACACTTACTCAAAAATAGTCAATCCTCCATCCCAACTCTAAAAAACTTTCCTTTCACAGGCGGCGCCTGTGGCTCAAGGAGTAGGGCACTGGCCCCATATACCAGGGGTGAGGGGTGGAGGGTTCAAGCCCAGCCCTGGCCAAAATAAAAAAAAACAAAAAAAAACCTTTCTCTTCATGACTTAACTATTCATTTTTCCCTCATCCTCTCATCTCCATCAACCACAAAAAACAAACAAACAAAACAAAACCTCACAACATAATTTAAAACTAGTCCCCAACACTATCTTGTTCTACCCTTATGTCTTCTGGACACATTTTCTCTCACCCCATTCCTAGCTTAACTTCCAGGCTTCCATCTTCAGATATGAAAATGACTCAAAAATCACCAAAATCTCCTTTGAAGAAATCCAATGGTCTTTGCCACAGACCTTACCCTGCTTGCCCATTTGGTACTTTTTACAGATTCCTTGATCCTGGCCCTTCCTCGCCTTCCACAGCACTACCCTCAGCCGGTTTACCTTCCTCATACAGCACCAATCGGCCTTTCTTTCTGACCATAAATCTCTGGAGTTCTCTTTATTGTCAAGTCATGTTTGAAGTTTACCTGGACTAAAACAACCCATAGGAATAAAATCATCCAATGCTATCTTACAGAGGATAAAAAGCAAGGCCTTTCTTTAAGAACAGCATGTGGAGAAGATGCCCGTGAGGACTCGGGGATTGTGTCCTCTCAATTCAAAGTCAAGTCTCCAAGGCCTTGGGGAAAAGAAAACAAACCAGAAGACCTTTGGCAACCTCTTCTTAAATAAGGCCAGTCTGGCTTCTTAGTTTAGTGTGGTGATTTGACACATTTTGTTTTACTAAATAATTATATGTGACTCAGTATAAACTAATATGACTCATGGATAGCTACAAAAAGCCAAAATACTTGGTTGAGCCATTGTTTGTGTAAATTTAGTAGAATTTTTACTATCCCTGAGCATCTTATCAAATGTTCCTGTCCATCATTGCATAAACGATATAACAAAACAAATTAATGCAAAAAAATATTTTTTAATCATCTATGCTAGATAGAGGACCACTTTTGTGCCCATATTCTGCCAGTAAAACTTCACATAATAGTTTAGGTCCTTTTCTAATATCTAAGACATTTATCAGCTAAATTTCAACAAATTGTCTTTCTTCCATGCCCATTTATGCATAATACAACTTTATCCCTGGAGTGCTTTCTTACTCTTGAAGACAGAAATGAAAAAAACAAGTCAAGAGACTGGGAGAAAATATTTGCAAAACACATATCTGATAAAAGGCTGCTACCCAAAATCTTCAAAGAACTCTTAAAACTCAACAATAAGAAAACAAACAACACAATTAGAAATGGGAAAAATATATGAACAGACACTTCGCTAAAGATACACAAATGGAAAATAAATATATCGAAAGATGGTCAGTATCACATGTCACCAGGGAATTGCAAATTTAAGCAACCACAAGATACTGCTAAACATCTATTAGAATGGCTAAAATCCACCAAATACCCAAAAGAAGTGAAACAATAAGAACTCTCGTTCATTGCTGGTATAAATACAAAATGGCACCATCACTTTGAAAGATAGTTTGGCAGTTTCTTACAAAGCTAAAACATAAGCTACCACATAATCCAGAAATCATGCTTATCGGCATGTGTGAATTGAAGACTTAAGTCCACACAAAAACCTTCACAGAGATGTTTATAATGGCTTTGGTCACAATCACCAAAACTGGAAGCAAAAACAAAAACAATCAAGTTATCCTTCCATAGGGGAAAGTACAAACAAACCCTGATATACCCACAATAGGCCATCTCAAAAAATAGTAGAGTCTTATTAAAAACAGTTTCCCCTGGGAAAAAAAGAAAATATTCACCAATAAAAAGATATGAGTTATCAAGGAAAAAAACATGGAGGTATGTTAAATGCGCATTTCCAAGTGAAAGAAAGTCTGAAAAGCTACATGAGATATGATTCCAACCTTATGAAAACCTGTATGACATTCCAACCTAAGTGATGTTCTGGAAAAGGCAAAACTACAGAGACATTTTAAAACTCAGTGCTTTCCATTGGAAGGGTAAATAGTGAAACCCATGGAATTTTTAGGGTAGTGAAACTATTCTGTATGATACTATAATAGCAGATACATGGCATTATACATTTGCCAAAACTGTCAGAACTATATAACACAAAGAATAAACCCTAATATAAACTGTGCACTTGAGTTAATAATTATGTATCAATATTGGTTCAAATTGTATGGAAACCTAACACTGCTCTAAATCTTTAAAAACTCTTCATAAGTTTTGCTCCCAAAAACCAAACGTACACCAAACCAAACAAAATAGTAACACTGCAAATTTTTAGTACATCAAGAGCAAACTTGTGTTTAGACAAAGAAGCTAAAGTATGGAGTTGTATTCACAACTGAAGGCAATGTTTTGTCAAACACTGAACTTGATTGTCCAAAGTTAGAGCCAGTTAACTTTTTCTGATATTTGTGCTTCACATGTGAAGTTCATGGTCGATATGTGACTAAAATGTTAAGAAACTTTTTAGGCAAAGGGTAGACTACTTGATAACTTCCAACCAGCAGCTAAACTTTTGATGACTAAAGGTAAAACAATAGAAAACAGAGCATTAAGTCGCCAATGTCACCAGTCCAGAAATATCTAAACAAGCGTATAAATGCCTTCCTTTTTTTTTTCTTTCAGGCCTTGCAATTGCCAGTGCCCTAATAGACATTTCACAACAGAAGCCTTCAGATAGTAAAGACAAGACTTCAGGAGTCCGAAACCGAAAACACCTCTCAACACGTCAAGGAACTTGTGTCTGAGAAATGGAAACCACTCTTGTATATTCTGTAATGTTCAGTTTGTAAATGGCTTCTGTTAAAGCTGTTCTGTGGCCTCAGACTTTATGGAGGTAAATCTCTGTATCGTCCCAAGGCCCAATACATTTTCCTCCAAATGGGCAATGACCCACGTGGCCAAAGAATGTTCATGAGTTTTACAAAAGTAACGATATAGGTGGTCACAGAAGATAAAGTCAGTTTTTACAGCTATCTTAGGCTTATTATAGTCACCATAATTACTCTGGAAAAAGATGTATATTGTTTCTTAATGAAAAAATATGTAATTCCTATAAATCAACTGTTTATATCCAAAACTTTAAAGAAAGACATTTTATAATGCCTGAATGATAAGAATTGTACAGTTTTTGCCTCATATGCAAACTTAAATCACTTGTATATGAACAGGAAATAGACAAATTGCAATGTCTTTAAATGCAGTTTTATCTCATTGTAAATGTGAAAGATTTTGATTTAGTAGGATGTAGGTAGTGTATTTAAATATTTCACATGACTGTATCATGTCCAGACCTAGTTTGAGAACGTGACAGTTTTCTACCCAACTGGAATGCAGACTGGAATGAGTACATGGATGGATGTAGGTACAGCTTCGCAGGAGGTTTATTAAAATTCTGAGTGTGGACGACATCCCTGTCATCCTTGCCAACTGCCTAACTCATTATCAGAGCTGATAGAGCATGGAAAACCCTGTCCAGCAATCAATTTTTCCCCTCTTTCCAAAAAACAGCCTCCAATTCCACAACCTGGAGAGAGCTGAAATGGTTATTTTACAGTGTGGCAAGCTTCTGCTCTGATATGGTAATTTTTTAATTGCCTAGGAATCATTGGATCAGACCACAATGATTCATCTGCATTTTTATAAGAACAGATCATTTTCTTTTGGCCTTCCTCTCCTAACGTCTAGATTTTATTTACCTTTTACAAATGTTATGAGACATACTTCAGAGGTGATAACTCTCAAATTATAATATGACCCAAGTTCCTCCTGCCAACGGCTTCACTTAGAATACAAGTAGGGGCGAGCACGCTGGCTGGCGAACATCAACAGCACTCCTCCTATTTCTAACAGGAACACATCGGTGTCATGAGAAAAAAAAATCTACGTTTTAGAAAATACGTTCAGCATTGCTCATGTTCAGCATATTCGTGCTGACATAAAACTCTGAATTATGGCAGAAAGGAAAACTACAATCAAAGAGGCTTCACACTGCAACATGGAACAATCTGTGTCCTGATGTTGTCCACAATTCACTAAAGCTCAGGAAGAGCTTGGAATTGCAGTTTCTTATTTCAGGGGGACTGCAGCATGTGTGTACGGACTGTGAGAGAGATGGCCAAAGCTGCTGTATACGATATAGTTTGATTCAATATGAAAGACATTTAAATATAATTGACGTTCAGTACTATATATGTACTTTCCACGTTCTTTGGGTTTCTGGAAGGTAATGACACTTTACTGTTTACAGCTAACGCATAGTTACTTGCATGCTATGGTTGTACAGTAGCGAAACAAGACTCTATTGTGATATTAAATGTTTATTTCCTAATGCCATTTATACATAGCCTAATTTGATGAGGATTGAATGTAACATATAACAGGAACGATCGTACAATATGTAGTTGCATCTTATGTAAGATTACTAGGTTGCATCGAACCATCACTATGTCATTATTTTGACAAGTAGGCATTTATGAATTATAGTATATATCCCTTATGTTGGCATGATAACTTTACTATTTTCCACACATTAAAACTAAGACAAATTCTTACAGTAATGTGATCTGTAGCCTGTGGGGGGTTTTGAAGGGGGAGGTCATCACTGGTTGTTTCTACTCCCCTGTGATATTTTCTCTCTCAAAAGTGAGTGAGCTAAGTTTGTAAATGTCTTCCAGATACAATCAAGTAATTTTATCAACTTCTTTTTGGACTCTCTCCACGTTGAGTTTAAAAATAAATTGATAAAACTAGTGATCGCAAAGATATAATTATTTAAAAAATAAAGCAATTGCCCAATTCATTTCATTCTCTTAACAATTGTACAAAAATGTACAGACTCATGTGTAAAATCTGTATCACCTATGTTTCTCCAGTGGCTAAGCAGCTAGTATTACTGTGAAAGAATTTCCAAGTTGTATCCACCTCAAATCCCACTGAGTTCTTAAAACTTGAAAATTCAACTTTTGGAGAATTTGTCAAGAATATAATGCAATGTTAAGTAAGGTCATACTGTACCTTTCCAGGCCAAATATTTTTAACTCTGTGGCTAGTGATGCAATGTATTCTTAACTTATCAAAGCTTTTTACTGGCAATAAATGTTTTTGCCCTCAGGTGAAGTAGATTAAAAAGACATCAAGAATTAAGAATAATCACTATGAATCTGTGTTTTGTTTCCCCCCTTATTTGTTTTCCCTGTAAACACTTTAAATTTGGATGCTTTCATTTTTTAAGATAGTTTCCTAGATGTTAGTAAGAAATGTCTATAGGTCTTAAAAATTTACTTTTATTGAACGCAGAATATTTCACTTTAGAATGACTTTGAAAAATTATTTAGATTTGACAATTTTTGTTTATTCTGCCAAGTAGAAAAAAATTTTGGTTAAGCAGAATGGAGTTGTAAAAATTAACCTGGTGTTTAGCTAGAAAATTCTTGTTGGAAAAGAATCTGCCCCTGCTTACAAATTAATAAATTTTAAGAGGATTAAGAGTCTCATAATTGTTTTAAATGAATATTTATTTTACTGATACACAGACAAAGACAATAGATATCACATCTAGGTAGGCATCAGACAGACAAAGCTAATAGATGCCTGTTATATCACTAGGAAAACTTCCAAAAGGACGTATTTACATATGTAATTGATAACTCGCTATACTCACCAGTCTCATTTTCTTTTGGCTTCTGTAAGATAGAGGTGACTCTATGGTGTTCATGCCATAGGGTCCTTTAGAGTGAGACTGAACCAAGGACGGAGGACAGACATCAGACCCAGCTTTGATGTGTGTGGTGCTGGGCACGTGTTAACTTCTGAAGCCTCAGCCTTTCCACCTGCAAAGGGAGGCAACGGTGCCCCCCGGCAGAGCTGCTGTGCTGCTAGAAGGTAACAAACGCAGGGTCCCCCCACCTTGGGGCCTTGATGCAGTGTAACTGGAGCCACCATACTACTCTTTTTTCTACCAATTGTTTACAAATCCATCTATTAATTTTCATCCATCTCTTCACCATTGGTAAACATCAGGTAGGTTTCTGCAAAAAGATTTCCTCAATATCTTAAGTTCCTGTATTTCCAGCATATAGAGATTTGTAAAAAACTAGTTTGATATTTGGGTTTATAGAAGCATTAAAGTCTTTTTAAATCTATGCAGTTTTAGTAGAATATTTTCAAAACTACTGCGTAATGACATGTAGACAAGAATTGTTGCCTTTTACATACAAACGAGGCAAGAAGGGGCCAATGCTTACATTTTGTTGTCCTACCTGATACATTTGTTTAGTGAACAGAAAACTATGAATTGAAATGTGTTTTAAAGAGTTTAAAAAATGAAAATCCGTCAAATATACTAATTCTACCCACGTACACTTTAAAAATAATTAACTTCCCAAACCCATTTGCCATTTACTAGGCTGAGTTTGAAACTTACTTGATCATAAGAATTCCTTGGGTTAGTGGAGATTCCCACCTTCACCTGTAGAGATTCAGATTCAGAAGGACTGGGGTGGGCCCAGGGGAGCGATAGTCTTAATAAGTTCCTCAGTCATTCTTACCATTAGGCAAATTACAGAATCACTGCACCGGGCCAAACAGCTGCCTTTATCAGTGGTTAGAGGGAGTTCCTTAAATAACAAAGTTATCATTCTAATTCAAAAATGCGTTCAGTAATTTTCCAAAGAATATGAGCCATCTGGTTGGTGTTACAACAGTATTTTCATTATTGTATACATTTGACATTTTAGTTTTATCAAATTTTTTAAATTAAGAGTTTGAACTATAGTTATTGTCAGGCTATATGCACACAGGTGTACATGCCAGTAGCAAAAACAGATTGCATAAAAGTTCAGACCTGCTTTTAAAAGCCAACATTTTATGGTATAATGTGCCATTAATCGGGACTTTAATTATTGAAGAAAAAAACATTGCCAAATACATTTTGAGGGTGTTTTTTCCCCCTCCAAGATCACACAGGGACGAGCACTCTGAGAACTGGGAAAAGTACCTATCCATCTGAGACCTAGATGTAAATTTTTCATTATTGAATTTTCACATCCAAAATGCATTTGTCACTCTTCTTCCACCTGATTTTCATTGAACTTTCAAATATGTTCTGTTTGATAAAAACCTGCTGAACATTTTGAATGTTCCTGCAGATGGAAGGAAAAACTCACAAGAACCTGAGCAGCCAGGACTCCAGCTATAACCAAGGGTCTACACCCCACCCAGGGGCTTATAGAAATTGTTCTTTCTCACGATAAGAGTCAGCTTCCTGAGAGCCACACAGCCCTGGTGGAGCTGAGGAGTTTTCCGAGGAAAGCCCACACGTGCTCTGGCCAGCCATGGGCTTGGTCCCCACACTGCCATCTGGGCCTGAATGTTCTATCAGTGGCACGGCTCTGGGAGGTCCCCATCACGTGTTGCAAGGAATCCAAACACCTCTCTCCAACCCTCTACAGGAAGACCCTGACCTGAGACCTAACCCCAGGGCTGGCCCTGCCTGAGCTCTGGAGGATGGGCTGGTGGTCCCTCCTCCCAGCAGCCCTCCATCACTCTTCCCAGAGGTCAGGACAGACCAAGGGCCCACCAAGCCTAAGAAGTATGCCCAGCCCCACTGGCATCTCCCAGGAACTTCAGAAAAGAGAGAAAAGCTTCCAGAGGGTCCTGACAACAGTGTGCCTATGGGTGCACCCAGGAGCCCCTTTCTCAGGCAACAAGGAACAGCAGCTGCTCCGTGAATGTGCAAGCCTTGCACACTCTGCTCTTCAACTCTGGACGGTGGATCAGTCAGTGGCTATAACGGGATTTGGAGAGTTTAACTCAACACTGATTTTTCTTCAGCCTGAAGGGATTTTCTTACAGAAATCACCTGTGAGCGGCTGACATGCATGACATGAGTGATAGACACTCTTTCAGCCACAGCCCGTAGCCCTTGTGATAAACATAAAATTCCCTCTCCAAATTCTAATGTGCTTCCTTTCTTGTGCAGAATCAGAGCACCTGACACAGACACAGCGGCCGAGATGCCATCGGGCTCTACGTTCTCCAGCCCTACGGTAAAAACAGCAAGTATTATTTTGTTTTCCAGGCATGAAACTATCTTATAATTTTGAGTGGGTTTCTGTAAACTACACTCCCCCATTCTAATCCGGCTGCTTCCCATGGCATCTACCTGTAATTGACGAAATCATTCATCCTCATTCAAGGCTTGGGTGTAGAGCAGTTCTCATTGAACGAGAAACCAAACCTCAGAAGGACCATTACAGAAACACGGTATTCTCTACTCACCACCAAAGGGTTTTACCAATGTTAGTTTTGGGCAGAAGTGGTATTTTCACTCACACGAGATAGTTGTTTAAGCATAAGCTTCTTTACGCTGGCTGTGTGCACGGTCAGCTAGGAACTCCTGCTATCCTAGACAATCTGCCTAGAAAAATAGCATTAGCGAGCAGACTCTCCTAACAGTGCTTTCTGCTCCTTTAGACCTTACCACCCCAAAATATGCTAAATTTGGTGCTTTCATGTGATGTATGAGTTGGCTTAGGACAGGTCCTATGTGGTAGGGAAACACTCAAATTTTAACTCAAATGCCAACTTATTTTTTTTTTTTTTTTTATAGAGACAAAGTCTCACTTTGTTGCCCTCGGTAGAGTGCTATTGTGTCACAGCTCACAGCAACCTCCAGCTCTTGGGCTTAGCCAATTCTCTTGCCTCAGGCTCCCATCAAATGCCAACATTTTAAAAAACACCTTAGGCCAGTTGTCTAAACCATTTCTAAGTAAACTAGGATAAATGACCTTGAGTAGGATTTGTGATGGGTTTTTGTTGTTGTTTTTGAAATGGAAAGTAGATCAGAGCTAAATGCTTTTTTCGCTTTACTATAAAGAGGTCCAAGTGTAAATTCAGTGAATCACGAGCATTGATTTGTGCCTGGATTTTTTTTTTCAGTGCATTTATGTGCCAAAGTTCCCAAATAACTAACTTGCAATTGAACACAATGGTATATGTTGCCTGATGATTTATGGTTGTGCTTTTCAGGATTTTTACAATGCATATTATGTATTTTAAACATTACCTTCTTCAACTTTAAGTGGCAGTTTTACAGCAAACACTAACAACTCATGCTAGATTTTCGGTTCCATCATCACACATCTGTCCTTTCAACAACTAGCCAGCTCATTCTCCCAGCAGACTGGCACTCCCATACCTCTATCAATGCTTTAAAAATAAATAAAAACGATAAAATAAGTCTTGCACATCTTTGTTCTCTTGTTACAATGCACGTTGGCAGCAGTAATCTTTTCCTTTAGATCAGCTTGTTTGAAATACGATGGCACTTAAAAGGGAAGGCCGGCTGGAAGGACACCAATAAAAACCCTAGCTCAGCTTAAAACAATTTGATTTCAACCTGAAATGAATTACCTTGCAACACAAATAGATAATGGCAAACAGGATATGCTAGTTATCAGGACTATTCCCTTCTGAGAGTTTAAACTCTACATTCATCTGAAGCTTGTTACCCCGTGTATCAAAGAATACAGCTTCTCCAAATATTTAAGTGCAATGGAACTAGTGGGAAGAGGGAACAAACTCTGAGGATGCCAATGTCCACTCCTTGCTGATTTCCCAAGTAACAGCTCCAATTTGACCTTTCAGTGCAAAATATCAATCAGCACGGGCTGTAAAAGAAAGCAGGCTTTCTATAAAGGATAGGTACCAAGTAGCATCATTTTGTTTCTCAGAAGGTTCTGTTTTTGATGAGCTTCACAAAGCACATAAGAAAGCCTTGGTTATGCTTTTACATAGGAAGCAATGTTTTCATGACATGATTTTCCTTTTCAGAACAATGTCCAAAAGATGGTTATGTCACAGCCTTTTAATTAGTAATTATTATAAGTAATTAATTATAATATAATAATTATATATTATGATAAATTATAAATTATATATTTATATAATTTATATAAAATATTTATATAAATATATTATTATGATAAAATTATAAATTATGATAAATAAATATAATAAATTATATATTATGATAAATATATAATTATTATATTATAATTAATTACTTATAATAATTACTAATTAAAGGGCTGTGACATAACCATCTTTTGGACATTGTTCAGAAAAGGAAAATTATTATTAATTATTAATTATTATTTAATTAGTATGTTATGTAATATATATGTGTATATACATATATATAGATATATATTAAGCACCATTTTGCTTTTGCAGTTTGCTTTTGCATATTAGTGGCTTGAAATTTATTGCGGGATATCCAAAAAAGCACAAACCTTCATGGGAACTCCTTGGGAATAAAACAAACAAAAACAATTATTCTAGTATTTCAAAATATTACAACTATGCTTATAGTCCTCCATACAGCATTAATACTCCTAATAATAGCTTTCTCCTTTTTTGGTGCAAATTACTTTGTGTACATATTCTTGATGAAATCTTGGTAATTGCCCTGATACCATGGGCTATAAAAGACTATTTGCACAGATTGTGGCAATGTCAAGTTTATCATCTTGGGATGCAAAACAAAGAAGAATCATTAATAACTTCTAAAAGCTTGAAATCAAGACTATTGGAATAAAGTATAATTCAACTTATAAAACATGTCACTCCATGCCACTAAAAATTAAATGCAAATACCCCAAATCAAGTCTTAATGATATTAGTATAGATTTATATGGCAGCATGGTTTGGGAGTTTTGTGCTTTTTTTGGTCCAAATCAGTCAATAAACTATACAGTGAACTGCAAATATTTTAAAAAATAAAGATAGTTGCATCAGTTCTGTCCATTTGTTCAAAGACTGTTGAAGAAGAGTAATGTAGTGGTTAAAATGGAGGCCTGAAGGCACTAGAAGAAAACCAAAATTCTGTCCTGGGATGGATAACTCAGCCTTACCATGTTATTCACCCCATGTAGAAAAATGAGAACACTTTCTTTCAGAGCCTTCAGACCTCACAGCCAACCTCACACCATTATTGTCTTCAGAGGTTTCCATAGGGTGCTGTGTATGAGCATTTGGTAATGTTCTTTACATTGTCATAACATGTATAACAAATTGATTTTCTAATGACACTCCATTGGATTATTATTAAATGTTTTCCATATTTTAAAGGTGGAGGGAGGTATCCTATCTTACCGAGAGCTGTCATAATGATTACATAGGTTGAGAAAGAAATGACTAGGTTGCCCTAAGCACTATTTGAATTTCCATCTGTAGCTGAATTTATGAAGTTTAACACTTTGATGATTTCTGTTCACCAGTTAAATGATAAAGTTACTCATCTATACATACGCATCTGAAATCTTATCAGGTAATTATGTAAATAAAATTTTACACAAACCATTAAAATTTATATCAGAAAGAAGTCACAATATTTCTCAATCAAGACTGGTGTATGTAAACCACTTCTACAGCTCTCAACAAAGTAATAAAACATTTCCCTCTCTTCCGGTTAGTCATTACCGAGATATTTTTCTTTTAGATAAACAATCTACAGTGTGTTTACCGAAGCTTGCATTGATATTCCCCAGTAGTGTTTGCGACTTGAGTTTTATTCCAGCAGCTACCCAAAATGAGCCCACAGCGCAGAGCAGGCTGGCCCCTCTGGACCCTGAGATTATTTGTTCTCTCACTGTTCTAAAGGTAATTAAGGAGCATTGCATGTTTCTCAATTAATGATTTCTCATTCAACAGGGGATCTTTGATGCTAATTTGTTTTAATCAGGGCAGAGGCTGCTCAAAAACTCTAAACAATTCAGTGAAGAGGAACTAGGAATTTTTAATCAAGTGGAAGAGATTTAAATGCTGTAAGGGATGCATCCATCATGCACTTTCAATTGCCATTCATTTAACTGTTTTCTTTTGAGTTTTATAAACCAATGAGAGAAGTATTAAATAGAGTATGTTGTACTACATAGCACACCTTTTCCTTATATATTTGTGCATGTGTATATGTAATGGATGCCAATTCCTCCCCCTGTAAAGCCTGTTTACATTCTACCTTCCTTTCTTTCTATACAGAGACTATATGTATACATACATGTAGTCCCCTTATTTGTTATACACACCAATAGCAGTAGGAAATGTATACATAAGAGTATATTGACAGAGGTATAGCAAAAGAATGATGGAAGATGTATTATGAATGAGCAGTAAATTGAAAACATTCTTTTCACCCTTGGACGACTGTCACTGAGAGGCTGTTCATAATCTGAACCACTAAAGTCAAACTGCATTATAGAAAGACATATTTATAAGCAGTGCAGTGGTTGCACCTTGAAGAGGCATTACAACATCATCAGATCCAAATTCGTGTAAAAAAATGACTCAGGTGACTTTGCCTTATTGAAAGCAAATACTCCAACCAGCAGAATGAGAATAGCTCCCTTTCTTTTCAAATGATCAGGTTAGTCTCATTCTGATGTTTTTAAATCAAAGCTACTTTATAAAACGTCAATGACATGAAAATGAGTTGTCCTCCCACCCCAAATGAATGTAGAAAAATCTCAACAAGTGCTTGAAAGGCCTAACTAGTTAAAAACTTACTGGTTCAGCCTGGCACCTGTAGCTCAGTGGCTAGGGCACCAGCCGCATACACTGAGCTGGCAGGTTTGAGCCCGGCCCTGGCTTGCCAAACAACAACGACAATTACAACCAAAAAATAGCCAGTAGTCCCAGCTAGTTGGGAGGCTGAGGCAAGAGAATCACTTAACTCCAAGAGTTGGAGGTTGCTGTGAGCTGTGATGCCATGGCACTCTACCCAGGGCGACACAGTGAGACTCTGTCTAAAAGAAACAAACAATAACAACAACAAAAAACTTACTGGTTCAGTCTATTGATATAAGTAGGGGAATGAGCTAGTTTTTGCTTGTTTGTTTGTTTTTTATTGTTGGGGATTCATTGAGGGTACAGAGAACCAGGTTACACTAATTGCATTTGTCAGGCAAAGTCCCTCTTATAAATGTGTTTCTCTCCCAAGACTAAGTTTGGTTCTCAAACTTTAGAGCACATCAGAACTACCTGGAGAGTTTGTTAAAACACACTGAGGGCCACTCTCAGAGTTGGTAATTCAATAGGTGTAGGGTAGGACCCAAGAATTTTCATTTCTAACCAGTGACCAAGGAATCTGAGGGTTCAGGGATCACAATTTGAGAACTCCTATTATGAAAAAAATCCAGAATGCTGTGGCTGTGATCTGAATGCAGGACTCAGTGAAGAATCTATATCCCTGTAAATTCCAGTATATTTTTCACAGGTCCTTTGCTGGAAAGTGGACAGGCCTTCTGTGCCCCTGACGTGGCCTCCAGGGTGAATTTCTGGCCCAAGCTAGACAGAAGCTAAGTAGTGGACTTGGATAAGAGGGATGACATTACTGTCTGTATTTTTAATGCAGGGAGATCCCGTTGTAGAGCTTCGTTGGAATTAGTGAACATTTGAAAATGAACTTTTAAATGGAAAGGAGCTGATACACCTGTGCAAATGAACAATGCCTGAGCAAGACTGGTTTGTGAAAAACTAGACCGGAGTGACGTTTCTGCTGTGAAGAGTGATGTGGGGCTCTGTGGGGCATCTGTGTTTTTAACAAGGGCCCTGATTAATTCTTAACAGACAAGCTTGGGGAAGTCTCTTGAGGACCCGATTCTTTTCCCTTTGAACTCTGTCCCGGGCAGGTGCCCACTCATGCTCAGGCTGCCCTCCTCCAGTCAGGCCTTCCCTGACAGGTGGCATAATTGCCTTGGTGGACACGATCGGCCCAGTGTGTCTCTCAGCTGTGTACTCATTACACAGAGTGAGAAGTTCAATTATGATTTGCTTTCATTCTGTAAATGCTATGGCTTTTCTTCCTGACTCCCATGTCATAAGGCAGTGGGGGTGGGGGGAGTTGGGAAGATCCTCATGTGTACGTTTAAGAGGTTATTTAATTGCATTTACATATGTCTTTGAAATTAACTAGTGGACATGCAACCAGATAAAAGATGACCTAATAGAGAAATGCATCTTCTGAAAGTTTACGTATTTGGTAGCACCCGGTATGGGCCAGGCACTATGCTATGGTTTTTAATGCTTCTACAAACAGTAAGAGAAGAGCATGAGAGTCATTTTGCTGAGGTTTACAGCATCAACCTGCCTCAACTGATGTGGTCAGCACGTGCAGATAAGCAAAAGACTCTACCGCAATATGCTGCTTCCCCACGCCTGCTGTGATTAATTAACACACAACCTTCATACAATGTCAGACGGAAAATGATGTCAGACGCTCTGACCATCATTCCCTTATCATACTTTATAATTACAGAAACATTTTTCATCAAAGGGATATTTTCCCCTTTTGAATGAGCAATCTTATCTTCTAGAGCTGTGTCCTTCTCCTGCCCTGTAAAGCGAATGAGTTCCAACTTGCCTCAGCTCCAGCAGTCTCGGACTTTCGGATGCCCGTGACCCCACCATGCCCCTGAGCTGGCCTAGCTAATCACACAATCATTGTGAACATTCATGAGCTGGCTTCAGACCTCATCATGTCATTTCATTGGGTCACCAAAATGCGGGTGATCTAATTGAAAGTGACTATTGAAATTACAAGTTACATCGTGATGTCATCATATTGTCAGTATCCCACTTAGCTGGGATTCACAAACCTCCAGGCCGTAGTTGCAATATTTGCCTCAGCCCAGTGGTCAGGCCAGTCCAGTGACTCACTTGTACTTAATCTGGAGAGTGTCAGGTACACTGCCCTTCTCCACTCCACTGACCTACCAAGAAGTAGCCTCTGTCTTGCACCATCGCTTACCTGGCTCTTCCCCTGAGTCTAAGCTTCCGAGAAATGAAGCACAGCTTATGAAGGGTGCTCTAGGCTGTGTTCCTATTGGGTTAAATCCCATTACAAGTTGCTGGGGGAGACATTAAAATTCTTTTCTAGAACTCTAGATTGCTATCTCATTGGCTATCTAACATAAAGTCTTTACACAGATTCCACACTAACAAGAATTGACACACTTTTCAGTTAAAGTGTGTTCGTGGGAAGGGTCAGATTACTTCTTTTTATTTTGTCCCATCCCAGTTCCCTCCTCTGCCCTTTTCAGGACATACTGGTCGATTCGGTCTCAGTTCTTACCTGGTGGCGATGCTACTGCGCTTTCCTGGATCCTGTGCTTTAGAATGGTAGGAAATCAGCTCTGAGAAAACTGCGTTAAAACCTGTCAGGTTAGTTCAGCTTCACAGGAAACCCATGTTCTTAAAATGGCATACAAACCTTCATATAAAAGACATATATAAAATCTTCATATAAAAGACATGTATGTATAAGGTCAAAAGATTTCATTCTGTAATTTTAGTCTAATTGGGCTATGCTTCAGTTGACATCATAGCCTATTGAAAGAAAATGAAATGGACATTGCAGACCTCCTGCTTATTTACTTTTTTAAACAAAGTCCTTTGCATCATACATACTTTAAATATCCTTTATTCACCCCCACCGAAGTGGGGTGAATCAGATTCTTACTTCTCGATGAAGTTTAATTTCTACCCAAAGGACAGCATATTGTAAATTCATTGCCTCAGCTATGTGTGGAAACTTCATTACCTCTAAAGGGACTTCATGAAATGCATTCTTTCTACTCAGAAAATAAAAATGATATGTGGAGAATTCATAAATTATTTGCACATCAAATGGTTCTGCATAAAGAACTTCTAGTTAACAGATATGGGAATGTTAAAATCCTTTAGCAAGAATCTTCTATAAACATCACTGGAAATATTTTGTGGTGGCCAACTTCTAGGAAAAAAAAAAATGCCACAACTTCTTTATGGATGTATGGATGAGAAACAACCACTTCTCCATTTGAAGCCAAACTAATGGGTAATTGTCCATCAAACATGGCCCTAACAGTTTAGAAACGTGCACATACTAGCTAACTAGCTAGTGTGTTTGTATGCAACACGCAGATAGATGTCTGACCTAGATACATCTCTAAAATTAATTTAACGGCACTGCACTGGGCCCGGCTAATCCTCTAACAAGGTTTTTTTTTTCTTTCCTTTAATGATGAGCATAAGTCCTGAAGGCATTGTGTGTGATAGAAGTGACAACTCTGCAAGATGCAGGCTCCTCTCAGAGTGAGCGTGCTGACTCAGAAATGCAAGGACACAGCCCGATGATGGGGGAGTTGGCAGACAAATTAGTAACCTTCCAGATTAAAAGTTATATAGCTAATCAGGGCTACAGGTATACTTCAGCCATGTCACAAAGGAGGTGGTGACTTGTGTAAGGTTTCTTCAAAGAAAGAAGAATCAGTATGGAACCTCAAACCTGCATTACAGAAGGAGCCAGTGTTTTCCTCCTTAAATTATGTGCCATATTTTGAATTCTGTATCATTCGAGTAAAGGAGTTTCCTTCCAATTCTTTCCTTTTTCCCCCCTCAACCTCTGGAAGATCCACCATGTCCCTGAAACCACACAGGACATTGAAATCTTTGTCTTTCAAATATACTCAGAAATAAAATCGCAGATGTTTGTGTATTTCAGAGATACCGCATAATTAAGTCTGATATCAATGAGGGAATTAAATTTAGCAAGAAAAATAGGTATTTTATGTCTATGTTCCTGGGATTTTTTTTTTAAAGGAGCTTAAGTTGCACTCAGGATTAATTAATCCTGCGACTGATTGCCGTGATGCGTGGAGCTGAGGGAGCATCCCTCAGACTTGGAAAGTGCACACAGGAGGGGTGAAATAAGCAAACCGGAAAGACATGCATGGATTCCTTTACAGAGGGCCAGGAAGTGAGACTTACATAGTTCAGCAGTTCAATGGGAGCATCAGAATCCTAATTATTAGAGTAAGACTTACCCAATTCCGGATCAGAGTACATGAAGGGAATTTTGAGTCTGTGGCTAATGAAGATGAGTAAAGGATTCTTGAGTTTCTGTTACATACTCAGGAATGAGCATCAAGAACCCCACGTGCGATACTACCTAGTATCTCTGCATGAAGGTGCAGTGTGGTGAGGAGCCTGGCACTGGGGTTCAGGGAACGATTTAAAGTTGCTCCTCACCTTGGAGAATCAGCGGTTCTTCAGTGCCCTGCACCTTGTCCCTCCTGTGTTGGTGCCTTCTGAGGACCGTAGGTTTGTTATATCAGTGAGGGCATCTTGAGCTGCAAATAACAATCTGAGCACAGTGGAATAAAACCATAAGGAATTTACAGCTCACTTGCCAAGAAAATCTAGCAATAAGCAGTGCTGGGGTTGTTTTGACATTTCAACGTGCTCCCCTGCCACTCACCCTCAGTGGATTAGCTTCTGTCCTCAAGGATGTCCATCCTGGCCACATCATGTCCACCATGGGCCTCACGTCCTCGTATGACTTTGTGGAAAGCATAAGAGGGGGAAGAGACAAGACTGCTTCCTCTTTAAAATCCTGTCTTACCCCAGGAAGGCAAGTCTTCCTCGGAGGCCGTCCTTGGCTCAGCATATGTTCTCTTATCGTGCATTGGCCGAGACTAAGTCACATGCTTGCCCTAGGCCAAGTCCTTTCCACAGAGGTGTGGGATCCCCTTAGATCAGTGGTTCTCAACCTTCCTAATGCTGCGATGTATTTTCATTGTTACAAAGGGTCGTGACCCACAGGTTGAGAACCGCGGCCTTAGAGCCCCTCTTCCTCTCTGTGCAATGTGCGATCCAAGGCATTTCTCTGCTGGGGCTGAACATGTTGCAACTTGGGAAAAACAGAGTGAAGTTAGCCAGAAAGTAGGAATGACTTTGAGGCAGGCCACTGTCAGTGTCCACCACAATCCTCTCACCCCTCATCACTTACACAGGGATCGTCACTTGTTTTGGTGACTTTCTCTCCAAGAGGCTCTGCAAAATGCTGGCAGCTTCTGCTGCCTGCTAACTCAGGGCAGCTTCTGGTCCACTCGGCTGGTCCTGCAGCCCTCTTCCCTGCCGACTGGGGCTTTGCTATGTCAGTATTCTCTCTGGGTGCTGAGAAAAAGAGACGTCTGCCGTCCACGCCTCTGGGCAGGAAGAATTACTTTTTGAACAGGGTCCAAAGTGTGCCCAGGTCCCCATGGTGACAGGCTGAACAATGGCCCTCACATATCCTAATTCCTGGAAGCTGTGCTTAGTACCTGCTATGGCAAAAGAGACTTAGCAGATATGGTTAAGATAAGGCTTTAGAGATGGGACTGTTACCCTAAATGTAATCACAAGTGTCCTTATGAGCGAGGCAGAGGGAGGTTTCACTGCAGAAGAGGAAAAGGCCACGTGACAACAGAAGCCAAGACTGCTGTGGGGCCATGGTAGCCACGGGATGCCGTCAGCCAGCAGAAGCTGGAAGAAAGAAGAGAATGATTCTCTCCTAGACTTTCTAGAAGGAAACACACCTACCAACTTGATTTAGCCCCGTAGGACTCGTTTTGGCCTAAACATCTCCAGGGCTGTAAACTAACACATTTCCACTGTTGTAAGCTTAAGGTATCACTAGGTTTGTGGTAACTAGTAATGGCAATCATGAGAAAATTAATTTCCCCATCTTGCAGCCCCTGACATTCCCTGTGTCGCCGCTTTAAATGCAGAAATGTTAACTTTTAATTATTTTAGTGCAAATACAGATGGAATTATAGATAGAAATTTTACAAGATATTCAAATACTGTTAAAATAAAATCCTGCTTGGGTTAGGATAGGAAGTAGCTTCAGGAAGCCTAGAGAGGTGATTAGCTTGCCCATCTTAGGTGAAGGTCATTGGCCACCTTCACCGTCTTACCCCAGTAGCATAAAGGGCATGTGGGAACAGAGGGAGGGCTGGACATTAGTAACCAGGCAGATTACACACACACACACACACACACACACACACACGCAGCTGGCCTTGACTTCCACTGCTCCAGGCACAGAAAGGAAGGAGCAGTTAGAAAACCAGCTTTGCGTGAGTCCCCCTGCGTCCCTCTGCACAGCGCTGAGTAAATGGAACTTTTCTCCACCAAAGCCATTTGACGGGGCAATAAAGACGGGAAAGGTCAGAGCAGCAGCTCTGAGGAGACTAAACATGTCATGGGAAGGAATAATGGCTGGTCATTAGCAGCCTTGAAGAGGCACGAGATGACTCTGCCTGAAGACGTGGAGGGGACTGGCAGGTCTCATGCACAGCAGCCACTGTGGCCGGAGTGGGCAGAGGCCACAGCTGGGGCCAGCCCGGGGAGGCCGTCATCCTGCAGACCGGAAGGCCTGACCTCGGGACGACAAGGAGCCAGCCCCGGCGTTGGCACGTTTGTGCTGATGGAGGCTTTTAAAGAAGCTCTTTGGACAGTGTTCATCTCAGGCCATTTGGATGGAGATGGATGAGGGTCTGAACTGAGGGAGACTAATGTGACTGCTGGGAAGGAGGGGGAAGAAGCTGTCACAATCCTGCAAGCGCAGCTTCTTCTCAGAAACGCGCTCTCAGACCTGACGTCTGCTCCCAGGCTCTGCGCTCTCCCAAATGGTGCCAACAGCGCACAGGCCACGCTGGCCACTCTCCCCGCTGCTGCTGAGTCACGGTGCTCCAGAGCCATCTTTCCCGCCTCCAGTTCTGCAGGGCACAGAGCCTGGTCCCATGGTGTTGGGGACCAGCCCTCAAGTCTGTTGTGAACCCCACGCTCTGATGTTTGACTCCTTTGTTTGGGAAGGGCCAGTTTACCCCTCAGGGCTCGGCTTCCTCACGGCACCTCTGAGCCTTATGATGGGACAGTCCTCCGGGAGAGGACTGATGTGGGACCTTGACAGGGAGGGTGTCAAGTGTGTGTTGGACTTTTGTCCTTTGTTCACATCATCTTGCTGGAGCACCTCTTCAATAAAACACATCCTCAGGAAACCACAGCTTGACTCCCAAAAGAAAGAAGGCCCGAGTTGAGATAGAAAAGAAATAAGACACAGTAATATTTAATTTGGGAATTTGAGATTATTAAGGTCCAACTCCTAGTGCAAGAAATAGGTGGGGCAGAATATTTAGCCTATAGCCTCCTAAAAGAGGTGATGGAGGATGGCTAGGGAAAGACGGGCACTCAGTGGAAGAGAGAGTCCAGCAAGCATCGAGGCCCTGGCTGCTGTCCCTGTCCCCCTTCCTTGGACAAGACCAAAGGGGATGTGTGTGTGTCACTGTGGGTGCATGTCCATGGCGTGTGCACACGCGTGTATGCGGGGGGCTTAAGGTCTTGGCTGTTGGAAACAGCCTGTAGCCAGTGCAAATCCAAGGCCAGTGGAAGACCCAGTTGTCTCAGCAGATACCAATGGGAACGGATGCTGGTGGTCAGAGCAAAATGCCATAGTGGCCATCACCAGAGGTGCCACCATGTACAAAAGGCAGTGAGGGATGGGAACATCGTCCTCACAGACACGGCGGTGCTACCCCAGCACTCCTTCACCCACCCATCAAGGATATAGATGTGGCATGAGGAAAAGATGGGCCGAAATGACAGGAAACCCCACTGAAACCTACAAGTGGCTGAGTCTCCTTGACTTGCCTACAATTCCGCCACCATTGGAATGGAAGTTTGAGGAAAAAATAGATTCATTTAGAAGAGAATTCGTTTTCTTCTTTAGGTATGTGGCTTGTGAAATATTATGGGCCATATGCCAAGTTTATTCGCTTGTCGTGAACTGAAAACATTTCTTCAGCTCTGGATTGGGGCTCCCTGGAGAGGTTCGGTGAGAACGGTGCCCTCACTCGCTCTCACCCTCCGTCCTTCCCAGCAGAGCTGACCCGAACAGAGGATGGCTTCCCACAGACAGCCTCAGTCATCCAGCAATCTCGGTGAATGTGGCTTATACAGAACTGAAAATACGATGAGAATGAACGACCATCCAAAAGGAAATTACACTTAACAGAATACTCACCATGGTGCCGTTGTCCTGGGGCCTGAGTGTAAGGTCCTACCAAGGAGATCCACACTAGTCTCCTGGCTGCCGCTGTCATCCACGTACAGAGGAGGAAACATTTGGTGGCCCCTCAGCTGGCTTGCCAAATAAACAAAGTCCCCTGAATACAAGATCTGTGGGAGACCGAAGAGTTGGAAGGTAGGAAATGCTGGCTTGGAACAGATTTAATTTTTGAACCACTATTTTCTCTCTGCCTCAGTTTCCTCCTCTGAAAACACAGCTGGAAAATTGCTTTGGCAAAGGGGGAGAGCTTCCAATGAAAGGGCACGTGGACACCTGAGCCTGGAGGGTGCAGTGGCCGTAAGTCTATCCTGGACCATGGCTCTTTCTGAAGAAAACAGGGCTCAGGGGGTCTGTTCCTTGGCATTGAAATTCGTGGCAGTCCCCTGATGGCCCAGATGCCCAGAGCACAGTGCTGACCCTGCCAGTGTGCCAATCTGGGTCACTTAATCTATGCCCTTTGGGGCTCTGGGGGCAGGGCAACATAGTGGCTTCATGTGCGCCCTCTGCCGTCACATAGCCTGCATTCAAATCCACCTGCACTGACTCTGCACAAGTCCTGTAACCTCTCTGTGCCTCGGTTTCTTCATCTGCAAATCACAGATCATATCAGTTTCTACCTAGGCGTTGTGAGATTGAGCAAGTGACTAACACACATACGGTGCTTAGGATGGGGCCTCGTACAGGCTTTGTGCTGTGACTATTACCCTGTGACCATCTTCACCAGATCACAAGTGTCCCTAAGGACCCGGTTGAGAGTATGACACAAACAATGCCTTCCCCGTTACTCTATAAGGTCTCATAGTGTGAGGGGGCCTCTTGTATGAAATGGGCCCGCTAATGCCTCCTTGTTTTGCATCTCTGGGAATCAAGTATGGCAAGACCTCATTTGCTCGGACATAGCCGTGAGATGATTATTCAAAACGCATTTCCTAGGCAGTCAATCCAGCTTCCGGGATGGTGGAATCAAAGCTGGTAAATGGTATCACCTACTTCCACAAGGTGGGCAGGCAGCCATTGCAGTGGGGGCCTACAGCCCTGGGGGCAGTGTCACTGGCTTCCTTTGCATAAACAAGGAAACAGAAACCTCAAAGGAGGTAAGTCACTCCAAAAGGCCAGGTACAAGGAAGGGCAGCCAGATGCACAGCCCGGTCAGCCCTGGAGCAAAGCGTCCAGCGGCCCCCTCCTTTCTGTGTCGGGGCCACTGTGCCTCTGCCCAGCCCTTTCCCCTTCGTTGCTCAGGACAGTCCCCTTGGTTCTGCTTGGTGGTATTTGAGTTCCCGCTGTCAGCCAGCTTCTCATCCTCTCACTCCCCAGAGAGCCACTTTGCAAAAGCTAATAGTCTCTCTCAATGTATAGAGAGAGTGGATCCACTCTCTAAGTGGGTAAAATGTTAGACTCCCCAGGGACATTCACTGTACCTCCACTCAGGGGACTGCCTCTCCAGGGGCTGGGGCTCAGCCTGGTAGATGGAGGTTGAGAAATGATTTTCAATGAAGCGCAATCAGTAAATAGCAGGTTCTAGGACCCTGAATAGACTAATTGAACAAGTGTCACATGGGAAATTGTAATGTAGTTAAAGGATAAGCTGCACGGTAGCAACTGATATAGCCGCAGCTTATGACATTGAACTTAGAAATCCCCAAATGCTGCCATTTGCAATGAAAGAGCCAGACGTGGCCTGAGAGGCACTGACTGATGACCTTGTCACCAGCTCTTCCGGTGGACTTTCCCTCTCACTGGGAGCCAAGGTCTGTGCACACACACGCACAATCATTGGCCTGGTGTGGTGCCAGCAGTCAGGCGAGTGATTGCGGATCAGTCACTTCTGAGCAAGTAGCTGTGTGGTCCAGAATCAGACACCTCTCCTCTTGTGTCTTCCTTTGCAAGATAAGGGTCAGGAGAGCTGAGGCCACTCTCAGTTCAGTTCCATAAGACTCTCCAGTTATAGTAAAGGGAGTTTAAGCCTGGCAAGGAGAGGATTATGACATTGCCCCTGAGTAAACACCATCAGGCTAACGTGCTCCCGGGGGCCAGGCCTACCTGGGGGGCGCTCTCCATCCATGTCCTTCCTACCAATTCCCCTCTCCGGCCCATCTTGAGGGAAGACTGGCATGTATTGAAAACTTTGGGCCAGGCGTGGGGGCTCACGCCTGTAATCCCAGCACTCTAGGAAGCCAACGCAGGCTGATTGCTTGAGCTCAGGACTTCGAGACCAGACTGAGCAAGAGTGAGACCTGTCTCAACCAAAAATAGAAAAAAATAGCTGAGTGTTGTGGTGCATGCCAGTAATCCCAGCTATTCAATAGGCTGAGGCAGGGGGATCGCTTGAGCCCAGGAATTTGAGGTTGCTGTGAGCTATGACACCACAGCACTCTACCCAAGGTAAGACGCTGTCAAAAAAAAAAGTAAGATAGAAAACATTATATGTGCCAGATGCTTTTCATGCCCATTATCGTAGTTTCAGAGAGAGAGAGGGTTTAATAATCTTATCCACACTGTGGGGTAGGTGTCAGAGAAGCTTTTCCTCTGCTTGTTTTTACTTGGGGTTGTCCCATTTGTGTCCCCTGTGCTCAGATCCTGTCCTCCTCAATGCCACACCCAGTTCTCTGCCTTGTCTCCTGAAACACGTGGGTCTTGCAGGAGGGTCCCTTGAAGGCCCAGGATGCATTTCCTGGTGACACCCCATAGCCCAGTGCTGTGGTCCTTTTTGCTCTTTGCCCACACAGTTTGGTTTAAACACATCCCACTGTCTATGAGGCCTGTCTCAACCCTCATAGACAAAGCAGGAAACTGTGGCTGGGTGCAGGCTGGAACCCAGCACTGGTTCAGACCCCTGTTCTGCCACTTCCTGACCCCAAGACTTGGGAAACCTCAGGAAACCTCTTTGGATAATTAGGGGACAGTAGTCTCCTGTGATGTTTTTGGTAATGATGGTGTGAGATAATGCCAGTCACTCATAAGCCTTTTATAGCTCTCAGCCATCAACTTTCATCATGGTGCCACTGAGCCTGGAACATTGTGCCCAGCACAGCCTGGCAAACAGTAGGTACCAGTATTGTCTCACATGAATGGAACAGTGAACTGGAACAACAAATAAGAACTCCAGGAGACAGAAATCAGGGCACATTCAGGGAAATGTACCTTTCACATTTTTAGATCTGATCTGACTCTAAACCCAGCTTGAAATATTCGTACAACCCAGTTTTGGTGACCAGGACGTCACCACACCATGCTGGATTCAAAGTCATTTCCACATACTCATTAATCCCTTCACCCAGGCATATGTGACATACTGAGTTTCTACTGTGTGCCAAGTCCTTTTCTAGCAGTGAACAAAATAGACAAAATACCTTCACTCACGGTGCTTACATTCTAGTGGCCGGAGACAATTGATAGTATGGAGCCGTGGAGCCATGGAGCCATGGAGCCGGGTGTAATAACAGTGCTATGGAGCAAGAAAGCACAGAAGGGTGGTGTGGGCTAGTGGTCGGGAAAGGACTCACAGAGATGGTGGTACTTAAGCAAAAATCAAAAGAAGTAAGGAAGCCAGGCTTGCCTTGATGGAGAGAAAGAAATTTCCAGGAGGCGGGGCAGCTAGTGGGAAGGCCCGGGGGCAAGAGCATTTCCTCCTGTCTGAAGCCCAGTAAATGAGGGAGAGTAAGAAAGCCCCGATGGGGCAGAGCTTTGTGGGCTCAGGTGACGATTTGTGGGTTTAACTCTGAGTGAGGTGGGGGCTGCCGGGAGGTGTTGAACATGGCAGTAATAGGATCCGACTTGCTCTCCATTCTGTCTGTGTCATTAAGGATAAATTTATCCAAACTGCCATCCTCCTGTGCTCTCAATCAAATCCTATAAAACAGCCTCCAAAACTTCCATTAAAAATGTTATATACAATACAAACGCCAAAAACATCCAGTGAAAAGGCTCGTGTAGAGATCAGAACGCCAGTACCAATTTCCTTTTATAACCCCAAAGTGCTCTAATTGAAAAACACTGATTTCATATCACAGATCCAGAGAACTCAAAATGTGCACCGAATAGTCTATGCCCACAGCATAGAAAGCAGAAGTGTGGGCGTGGTCTTCGCTGCTATTTTCAAATCTTACTTTGCGTGATTCTCTGAGAGGTTTCTCACTTTGTCCAAGGATAGCACGTATGTACAGAAAAGCACGCCACTCATAAATGTACAGCCTGAGGAAATCTCGGAAAGCAAGCGTGCCTCTTTAACCAGATCCAGATCAAGAATCACACCCTTCGGCGTCCGCAGAGCAGAGCACCCTCGGGGACGTCCCTTCACCCAAGCATATGTGACGTACTGAGTTTCTACACTGCACCTGAGCGCCATTACTCTCTGGCCTTCCACCTGCACAGGTCAGTCCAGCCTGTTGGTAAGCTTTAGATGGATGGGTGATGAGCTGAGCTCTCTCCACGTCTGGCTTCTTCTGCTCAACATTACGTGTGCAAGGTTGTCTGTGTTGTGGCGAGCTGCGTTGCCGTAGGGGTTTGCTCTGCCTGCTGTCACGTGTGGAGGGACCACAGCGTGCTTATCTGTTCTGTTGTTAATGGGCTCTCTGGGGCTCCCTGAGTAGTGCTGCCGTGAGCGTTCTGATGGAACAGCCTTCTGGGGACACGTGCGTGCATTCCACGGTAGCTTCCCGAGCTGCGCCATTCAGCTATAATTCTATCGTATGTTTTAAGAGGACCACTCTGGCCTACCACGTTGAGTACAGACTCAAAGAGGGGACACAAGGACATGAGTGAGAAGGCTCAGGGGACAATCTGGGGAAATGGGGGTTGGTCAGACCAAGGTGGAAGCAGTCTGGGTGGTGAAGGGTGGTTGGCTCTGGATGGATTTTGAAAGTCCCCTCCTGAGTGCAGTGGTGGTGCTGGTGGTCAGTCGCCCGGCATTTGGCTTGTGACTGCGGGAACAGGGCCTCCTGTGATGAAAGGGCATGGACGCTGGCAGGAGGGCAGAGAGAGGCGTTGGAGGCACTGACTCCACTGGAGCCCAGCGGCGTGCGGCCCAGTCCTTCACATGCTAGCCTCCCTGTCGCCTGTACCATCCCGGCCAAACAGAAACCCCCCTTGAAGGCTCCTCGTGGGCTGTGGTGGAACATGGAGCAAGATTTGGAGAGTAGCTTTTTAACACCTTGACTGCCACACTAAGAAAAAAAATGTTTTCTAAAGCACTGTGGTATTTTGTTAAGATAGGTCAAGAGATGCTTGAGTTATATAAGCTTCACAAGCTCCCAGGGTGAAAACGAGCTGTAAGTTAAATACAACTCACATGACGGTTAAGGTGTTAAATGGTTTTCTTCTGAGACAACCTGCCACTCCTGTACTGTGACCGCCATTCGAAGTTACAAAGGTCCTTTGCTCATGTCTGAAAGGAAGTGTCGTAACGTCGCCTGTGTGTAGCTCTGTGTCCAAAGCAACTGAAATCCATCGGTTTCTAAAACGTCTGACTCTTCATACGGCTCCTGATTTTCCTCAAGCACGCCCTCCCTCCTCCCGCCCTTGCACACACTAACCTTTTACTTTTCCCAAATACAAAACGCTATCTTTCTGGTTCAGTCTCGAACTCCCTCCCTGTTCCCAAAAAGGATTCGTATCTATAGGCATCAAACAGAGAAGATGTGGACCCTTCTCTGTCGGGCTCCACCTCCAGCCCTGCTTCCTGGAAACAGGGTTCATCCTTCTGAGTTTCGTGAGAGTGCATCTCCCCTCTTTACAGATTGTCATCTTGTCGTAACTTTCTGGATTCTTCTGAATGTACTGGGAGCTCAGACAGCCCTTGATTTGTTATTCCACACCAACCACTTGCTTTCTACTTTATGTCAACAGAACTCTTTTGAACCCATGTGCAGTTTCTTTTTCTCTGAATACAAGACCTCTTTTTCTTCCAAGTAAACAGGGTTACACACACCTGCTTAATGAAATCAATAAACAAATGGATTATCAAGTATCCTTCAAATAAATAGCCTATAGCACTTGACTGCCAATGTGAGTGACATCTTTGAACTATATCTAATGGAGAAAGAATGAACTAACCAATTCCTGTTGGGTTTTTTCCCCCCTGAAATAGATGAAATTTGAGCCTTCAGACAATCCTGCCATTGATTTTTAGTCTTTTATCCTCCATGAAAGAAGCCCCTTGTTCCAGCTTTAGCAAAATAGCAAACAGCTTTTGCTTCTATTTAAAGCACGATGTGCTCTCTTTTTCTCTCCTCCTTTGGATAAGGGGCTCTGCGTGGTCTGTAGTCATGCAGAACAGTCAAATCTCTGGCCTCTGAAGTGGCCTAAGCCACTGGGCACCTCCTGGTGAGGACGCAGTGGGTGTGGGCCGCAGTGGAGGGTAAAAAATGCACCTAATAAATTCCGCTGAGAACAGGCCTATTGGAACAGGCTGTTGAATCGCAGAACAGTGAAGTGTGGCATTCCGTGGGATTTAAACAGGTATGTAAGATGTGCCAAAACACAGGGAAACACTCAATTATTAAAGAGCAATGGCACAGGCGTCCTGCAGGGAGCTCAGGGTGCACCCACCTGCAGCAGTTGGAAGAGGAACCAGAGGCAGTGGTCTGCCAGTGGACTTCCATCCAAGTCGGCCTCTGCTAAACCATCCCTTCTCCCCAATCTTCTAGATTCTGCCTCCCGGGGCCCCAGAGGGAGCAACTAATGACCCTGCAAGTGCCTCCAACGGGTCAACCAGGCAGCCTGCCTTCTTCATGCCCTTCCCGCGACGCCATCCATTATCCAGATGTTTGTTGGACACCTACTGAGGAATGCAGACTTCACCCAGGGTTGTAAAGAAGCTTTTTATTATTTAATGGAGGAAACTGCTGTCTGCTGTGCGGGCTGATACAGCGCTGGAGCTGAGACTCTCCCTCTCGCGCCCACCGCAGCTTGGCCAAGGAGGGTGCCCTGCTATGCTGCTCACTATAGAGATTAGAAACCAAGGTTTCTAAAATCTTAAGGAATTGCTCAAGGTGGCAGCTTTGCCTGCTGGAGTCCCAGGCTAGAGCTTTTGCTAGTGCAGACCCAGAGGGAGCAGGATGGATTTGGGGGGCACAGTTTTTTCAAACAGTCCCAAACAAGTGGGGATAGACCAAAGCCTGGAGGAGCGGGATTGAATTTAGCTATGGAGGAGGAAAATTGCTTCAAATAAAACGAACATCAGCCAGTATGGGATTCAGCTGCTCTGATGCCAGTGACCACCCCAAGGATCATGCTGGGGGGCTGTCCGCACATTCTGGGTGTGCTGTTGTCACGATTCCACAGTGTCCTTTGTGCTCATAAGTGGCCTGGCGTGCACATTCCATGGTCACCCTGGGGATGGGGGCTGCTTGGGAAAGAACAAAGCTTCCATCCTGCAAGTGGGGGCATAGCACCCCCACTCCGACAGCAAATGCCAGTTTGGGAAAGGTTATCTCGGTAGCATGGAGGAGGGGAACGAAGAAGATAACTGGGGCAGAGGGATCCTACTGGGGACAGAGGAGGTCACAGCAGAGCCCAGACAACGACTGTGACAATGACAGGAAGGAGGCAGATTCCAGACCAGAGATGCCCAGTTTCCAGCTGACCTGACTCCGGAATTTTCCAGTCATCTGGGTGGGAGGAGACATCTAGAGTGGGTGAGGGGGTGTCCTTTACAGGGCGAGGGGCACCTGAGGAAGCAGGGAACGTCCCACAGGTGGAAGGCGGTGTGGAGCAGCTGGCAGAGAGCACAGGAAGTGGGACACAGTCCAGAGTGGCCATCGAAGAGACGGACATTTGAAAAGGAAGGAGGCAGGAAGCAGGGGAGGAAGAGCAGAGGCCAGACCAGGATGCTGAGAGAGAAGGAGGGAGGAGAGGTGCCAGGCAGGGACCTGCGGGTGGTGGGGGTGCAGGCCTTCCAGGGCTTTGGAGGAGCAGGACTGTGGGGCCAGGAGCCTGGGATCCGAGGAGAGGGGCCGGCAGGATAAAGCCCTGCCTGCTTTATCATTTAGCTCACCCAGAGCCGCCGCCTCTGGAGTTTTCCCACAGCCCCAAAGAATCTATCAGCAAATGCCATCTCTGAACACCCAAGTCACCCCAAATGGGATCACCCCCTACTCTCCAAGGTCACCTGCAGAGTGTAGTCCTTATCACCTGTCACCTGGACACGGGCCATCACTGCCACCTGGCCTCGCACACTCACCTTCCCACAGCACCTGCCTCAGGCTCTGCCGCTGTGTCCTTCAGTCTGGAATAGTCCCAGCTCCCCACTCAGTCTCTGCTCAAACGCCACCTCCCAGCAGCGCCCACCTAAAATGCACCCATATCTCTCTCTCTTTCTCTCTCTTTATCCTGACTTTTCTTCATAGCAGTTATAACTTCCAGTAATTAACATATTTTCATTTTGATATAGCCTACATATAGTAAAATTTACTATTTTTAATATAAAGTTCCCTGGGTTGACAAAAATACACAACCCCATAACCACCCCAACAATCAAGATAGAGAACAAATCCATTACCCCAAAAATGTACTTGTGCCCCTTTGGAACCAACCCCTCCCCGTCCCTCCTATAACAGCCATTCATCTCTTTACCATCCCTCTAATTTTGCCTTTTCCCCAGAGTATCCTGGAACCAGAGGTGTGTGGTACTCTGAGTCTGTCTTCTCTCACTCCGAAT
Source organism: Arctocebus calabarensis (assembly GCA_963573935.1). NCBI lineage: Eukaryota > Metazoa > Chordata > Mammalia > Primates > Lorisidae > Arctocebus > Arctocebus calabarensis. Next base: position 40,471 of record CAUYON010088969.1, read on the forward strand.
GATGCAGGTGAGCTCCGTTCACACTGCTGGGTGCCAGCAGCCCCTTCCTTCTTGTTCTGTTCACTGTCTGGACACATCACTGTTCACTTATTCATCCTCTGTTGAGGGTCTTTGGGCCGTTTCTACATTTGGGGACTATGAATAGAGCTGCTATGACCACTGGTGACCGTGTGCTCGCCTGAGGTCTCATTTCTCTTTGGTGCATACCTAGAAGTGGGATTGCTGAGTTCTTTTTCCAGAATGATTGTGACATGTTATGTTTCCACCAGCACCAGGTGAGAGTTGTGGCTGCCCGAATCCTCTTCAGCACTGAATGTGGTCAAGTTTGTTTGCTTTTGTTTACTTGCTTCTCTTCACGGTCTCATCACTAGTACTGATTCACGAGACAGACCATAAGAAGGGACAGTGGCCAGACAACTCGTGACACTGGACCTCTGTCCCACAACCTCGGCAGCAACCGACCCAGGTTGGTTAGGACTTGGTCTGTGAGCACCAACTTCCCACCCAGGGCCCACCAGTATGCCGCCCTGCTGGGTCACATACTCACACGACACCTTGTTTCACACCGGCTGCGGTTCCACCAGGCCAACAACTTCCAAGGAGAGCCAGCCTCAGCTTCCCTTTCTCCTCCCAGACAGCCTCCCACCTGCTGCCTGCCCTTGGCCTCTGCCAGACACAAGTGACGGAGGCCGACCCCCTTACCGTGCAGGCTCTGCCAGCCTCCACTTGTGTTCCTTCCGATGGCCTTTGATTACTTACTGAGTTTGTTTGCTCACGGTCTTCTTCCTTTGGGCTGGGTCTCTGTGTCCCTCTGGAAAGGTCCTGGCATGCTAGTGGAGGCTCCAAAAGCCCTTGTGACTGGCTGCAGACTTCAGGTCTTGACCTTTTCAGCCCAGGTAGTTGCCTGGACAGTGGGAAGGCCAGGGGTCTGGCAGGTCGGTGGGCTCCAGACTTCTCTGGGGGTGTGTGGGTGGGGGCCGAGCCCTGGGCCCTCTCCAGGTGGACCCTCGCCACCTTCTGTTCCTGGGCTCCCTGCGCCATCTGAGCAGCCTCCCTCTCCTCTGTGGGAAGGGGCTTGGGGCCAGCTCGGGGGTGTGGAGGGAGGCTTTCCAGTCCTTTCTAAGGATCCTGTCTGCGTGGAGGACCGTGTAGCCCGGGGTTGGTGGTGGGAGGGAGAGAAATCCTACAGGAGGCCTTTTTGGAGGCAGCCAGAATCTTCCCTACTTTTGGAAACGGACTCGTGAGAAGAGAGGCCTGTCAGACTAAACATTGCGCTGTCCCAAATTGCACCAATTTTGGAAACGCTCCTCAGGCTGTGCCTCTCACTGGGAAAAAGGATTTATAAACCCTTAGTCTGAAACAGCTCTGAGTGCATCTCAGCCCAAGGGCTTTCGAAGGCCCTTCTGGAAGCCAACTTTCAGAAATTGGCCCCGCAGCAGCAAAAACAAAAAACAAAAAAACCCAGATTCCTGAGACCTGGGCAGGTCTGGGACCTGGGCCTCCAAGGGATTTGAGCTTAGGGAAGGCTGGTGGGGTCAGGGAGGAGGGCTTCAGGGAGACTCCAGGGCTCTGGAGACATTCACATAAGCTGTGTTTTCTCTTTAGTGAATCAAACATTAAAAGCAAAAAAAACAACAGAATACAATTTCCACTGTTTACAGTTCCCTATAAGGAGTTTTTTGTCACTCTGGTGTCAGATCTATCTTCTTAAAAATGTCTGATTGTTGCTTAATCAGCAGTTGTTTAGAACATCTCCAGTTCACCCCAGATTAAGTATTTAATGATCTGCAAACACAGATTTGAAGATCTGCTTTACAGGCCTTCTATCCTTCTGTAATGTGATCAATTTCACTCTCTATCTGCTGGAAAACCAGCTGTTTGGTGCTATTATTAAGGATATGTTAAGTAGGCACTGCTGGGAAAGAGAAAGGGATACACCCCACTTTGAGTCTTGTCCTAATAAGATGGCTCAGCTCAGGGAGACCTGGTATTCCTGGGTCCCCTGTGGGATAGGCTATGCATTTGGGCTGCCATCTTCCCAACAGTGGGTGCAGCAGCAAATCTCCCCATCGCCCACTTCTGTTTCCCCATCAGTAAAGAGGGCAACACACAGGGTTTGGGGCTTGATGGCTCAGGCGGCACCCCACAAGCAGGAACAGGCAGCATTCTCATCACACACACCAGCACATTCGTTTCAGAGACATAAGAAAGGCAGGTTGAAGTCACAAGGGAATTGGGCAGAAATGCAACGTTTGAAGGGACTTACACCTGAGACTTTTGGGTGTTTTGGGGAAGGACGGGTTTTGTGTAAGGTTCAGTTTATTTCTGTTTGGTTGGTCTGCTATTTAATTTTTTTATTTGGTTACTATATGTGTAGGATACACTCCAGGGTTCTATGGAGAAAATAAAAATGGTTGAGTTCATGATGAGGAATGAATGAATGAACTGATGGACGCGAGGTTTCTGGCACGCACAGGTGTCGGGCCAGGGGCTGTCGCTGTTTCTCTTTTCACCTGCCCAGGGAGACCCCATGTAAGGAACCATAACAGATGAGGAAATAGGCTTACACAGCTGAAGGGCTCTCTCAGGGTTGCTCAGTGTGTGTTGAAGATGTAGTCTGATCCCAGCTGAGGCTCTCGGGGACAATGAGCTCCCCCGACTTGGGTAGAGCTGGCATCTTCCCTGCAGACAGCCATGTGCACCTCCCGCCTGCCGCCCATCTGGGGGAAGAAGCCCTCGCACAGATGGGCTGCTGAGCTCGTCCAAGTCCCCGGCTGCAGGGAAGGGGGAGGAGGCGCATACAGATGAAGGGATCCCGCACCACCTTCCTCTGAGACTCCCCCGAGCTCCCCGAACGATATTCTGAGCCCTGACACCTCTATCTCCTGCATGGGTAATGACTGGCTCCTGGCCACTCTGCTGCTTCTCTGCCGCATTTCCCTGACCCAGCACTTTTTCCTCGGTGCATTATTTTCCCCTAGATTTTCAAATTCCCTGTGGATGATAATCAGACACTGAGCTCCACATACTTGGCAAATTTTGAGTTTTAATTTTAAAAAAATGTTTATTCCTGTAAAGATTGGTTTTTCTTTTTTCCTTTCCCCGTGAATTCTCTTAGCAAATGCAGCTTTCACTTGACTCTGGGCTTTTTTTCGAATTTTTCCTAATGCTGACTCAGTCTCCCCAGACCCTTTGTGCTCTCCTGGGCTTGGAGCCTGCTGCTGGGCGCCGGCTTTGACAGTTCCAGCTCTTGAGGAAAGCATGCATTCCTCTCTTCTGGTTTTCGGACCCAGTTGTCCTAATGTGTCCTGGCAACTTCAAACAGTCAAGGTAAGTGGAAAAAGAAAGAAGAATCATCCCGGCCTGCACTGGGGCTGCCTCGCCAGGCTCTGTGTATGAGCGCTCTGATGTCAGGAGCAACGATGCAGCAGTGAAGGATCATGCTGTCGTTGAGAGGTGTGGGTGCAGCAGGCCAGCCGACATGTCCAGGGCCCCCCAATTCTGTCCTGGGGTGGCCAGGGTCACTTCCTGTTGCTGTGACACAGAGGTGGGGAAGATGAAGGTCACAGAGGTGTGGTGGCCTCTTTAACACCCAGACCTCCCTCCTGCTGTCCGAGTCACGGCAAGTAGGTGAATGGGTGTCCTTCCTCTCTGCCTCCCTGTCCCATCTCTCAGCATTGGAGGTGTCAACAAGGTAGTAAAAAGCATGATCATTAGGGTGGCGCCTGTGGCGCAAAAGAGTAGGGTGCCGGCCCCATATGCCGGAGGTGGCGGGTTCAAACCCAGCTGTGGGCAAAAAAAAAAAAAGCATGATCATTAATAGAAAGTGCAATGATTAGGAAGTGGTAAGGAGGGGTAAAGGGCTTGCCCTTCTGTAGGCTGAGAAATCACTGGGTGTAAGGACGGATTCTGCCTACAGAAAAGCTTGTAATCCTACCATCTTTATCGGGAGAGAGAAAGAGGAAACACCGTGGAATGGGAAACACTGGCCCCAGAGCTTTGATCAGACCAGAGTTCAAATTCCAGTTCTGTGCTGGCCGGTTGGTAACCACGGCACATTTCTGCACCTCTCTGGGCCTCACTGCCCCCGTGTGCAAGGGAGACTTCAGTCCTGCGGATGTTTGTTCTAAAGGTGGCTTGAAACAGCACAGGCAGGTTTAGCACACAGCCTGCTGAACAGCGAGCCTTGGCAAGTGCTGGCAAGTGCTTTCACTATTACCCATCTCAGGGCAGCAGGGCCATGGGTTACTGAGACAGCAGACAGCTCCTCGGAGCTGAGAGAGCTGGACGTCCTTGGGCAGGTGGTTGAACTCTCCAGGCCTCGATTTCCTCTTCTGTACAACGGGGATATCCATAATACAGGGTGTCCCAGAAGTGGCCCACAAGGTCGCTGTACATAAGGGAAAATGGGAAATTGTTGCTAAATGTATCTTTATTTACAAAATATTCAAGGCAAAATTTTACAAAGAGGAGGCTAACACGTAGAGAATATTTTTAAAATGTGTTGCAAATGTCTGCTTGAGTAGAGGGGGACATGGGAGGACTTTCAAGAAGAACTTGAACGGCCACCCTGCTGCTGCTGCTGTGGACAGCGCTCAGTGCCACCGCTGGAACAGAGCCAGAAGTCATGGAGCACTGGTGTATAAAACTGAACATGAGAAAGAATCTGCTAAAATATTTTAATTTTTTGGAGACGGCAACCTATTCGCATGGTTGAAAACTCCAAAGGCTGGAAGGGGACGCACACGGACTGCGTCTGCTCAGACCCCTGCTGTCTCTCCTCCTCTCCCGCCACATCCACACTCATTTTTATTAATTTATTGAGAATTTTCACAGCATGTCCTTGTGTAAACACCAGCAAACACACATATGCATGATGTTCCTCCTTTTATGCAAAATGCAGCACACTTTATGCGCTGTTTCACACATTGTGTGGTTTGTTTTTCTTCTTAAAATACATCCTGGAGATCTCTCCATGACAGTACAGATTCTTAAGTTTTTGTTAGCTATGTGGTAGATTCACTGGGCAAATGTACCGTGATTTAATCATTCTCTATTCACGTATTCTTGAGGCATCTCCTCCAGTTTTTATGACCACCAAACACACTTCACTGACCAACTTTGACTTGCCCTGGACCTCTAGCTTTGACCGTATTTGTGTGACTTTGTCTACATATGGGGTATCAGTACACAGAGCCCCAGAGTGGGTTTGCTGAATCATAAGTTAAAGTTAACAGCTGTTGCCAGATTACCTGCACACTTGTGGTAGCGTTTTTCACTCCCATAAAAAATGCCCTCCAGAGCTCATTTTGCCACGGTTCCCCACCTGTTTTCAGGGTTTGGGATTCTTGCTGGCCTGTCAGATAAGAGGCGTGTCTCCCCAGAACTATTTCCATCTTTCTCTTATGCATGAGGGTATAGGTCATTTGTGTTTCCTTTTTCTGTGATACGTCTGGCTATGCATTTTGTCCACTTTCCCGTTGAGTGATTGTTCTTTTTATTCTTCATTTCCAGCAGGTGTTTTCATGTTAAGAAGATTATTCCTCCGCAATCTGAGTGGGAGGGAGGGAGAGAACTGCCCGTCGGCAGAAGTGTCAGCAGGGCCATGGGGAAGTGAGGGATTCATTCGGCTGAGGGCTGGACAGGCAGGTGCTGTTAGTAATAACAACATTGTTCTTAGCACAGCCCACGTGTCAAAGCCCCGCTCAGGCTTTGCATCTGCCAAACGGCATTCCCAGATCCGCCCTGTTGAAAGTATCTCTGTCTATCAGCGCAGTCCACCGCTGCACAGGTCATCTGCCTGCTGATGGCTGAGTGGCCGGAAGGGTGAGAGAAAGAGCCTGGTGGTGCTGCTGGCAGGATGACGTCCACACCCCGGCGGGGCTTCAGTCATGGCTCTTGCCCAGTCTGGGCCTCGTTTTCTCAGCTTTACAATGGGTGATCGCCAGGAGGGACTTCTTAACAACACTCATGCCTGCTGCCAGCCTCAGTTCTGCAGCCACAAAGGCAGGCTTTGTACTTGGATGTCACCCCTTAGTGGAGACAGTGACAACTGTGAGCATCCCTCTCCATCTAGAGCCTTGGTCACTGTGTGTTTCCCGCCCAGGAGGCAAAGCCCTTGGAGCTTGTGTCTCGCAGGGTGGGCGCAGTCGCCACGGGCCTGTGGTCGGCACTCAGGGCCCATAGGTGGAATCCCATAGATGAAGTTATTTTCTGAAGTCTCATTTTCTTATTTCTGCTGCTTATGAAAATACATGGGGGGAAATGAGCGATTTTTTAACCTCTGTATGTATGGATTTGATCCATTTATAACACAAAGTTAATCTAGCCCAGATTAATCACCCTGAGGCTATGAGCCATTTGGACTCTCTCCTCAGTGGGACGAGAGGTCCTGCATTTCCAGCATGTGGATTTTATGAATAATTGTTTCCTCTCCAATGCTGAGCTTGTGTTTTCTGGATGAAAAATCCATGATTTTTTCTTTTCCCCACCTGAGTTGAGGCTGCTATTCCCATTGGAGATGTCTGGGGCCTGTTTTAATAATGCTGGCTTCCTCGACCTTTCACCTCTGCTTGCCTACTTATGACCCCAGATTTGATAGAAAAATCCAGAGAGTATGTCCAGCAAATGACCTCAGCAGAGGTTGATGGAGGGTAGGCTTGTGGGCTCACTGTCTTGCAGTTTCTAGCACTTTCACTTTTTAAATGCTCTTAAACGAACAGTCAACACCACTGGTCATTATGGAAGCCTTTGATGGCCAATGGAGCGGCAGCCCAATTACCGGCGTCCGTCCGGCAGGCTTCGTGCTGTGAGCTGAAGCCCCAGCACTTCAAGTGTAATCATTGCTCTGGCAGCCTACGAATTTGTTTTCGGCTTAATTAGCCTGAGGGCTGGTACATGGTCCCCAGTTTTATCCCCTAAAGCAATGCATACAGCATTTTAGTCCGGGAGTGGATGGGCTGCTCTAACGAGGACCCTTTGCATTAGGAACAAAGCCAGGATGTCCCCCCATCCAAGGTGCTACTGTGGAGCAGAAACCACCTGCCTGCCCTGTACCTTGGCCTTGCTGGGTAACATGGCAGGCATGCCGGAGTACCTGAAATGACAAAAACCACATTTCTTGTTAATTCTCAGCTGTAACCAATTGCTTTCCCATGATATTCTTCTCTCATAAATCAGCCTCAAGAACAAAGCATATGTATACAAGCCACGCACTTCCTCCCGGCCAGCCTTTCCTCTGCTAATCTGTACTAAAATGAATTACCATGGTGTCCCCACCCCATTGCCCTGCTGGTGGATGAAAAGAGCCCTAGGGGGACTCAGAGGAGGAGCTGCAGCCCTGGCTCTGATCCCAGTGCACCATGTGCCCTTAGGGGTGACATTTGACCTCTTCTGGCCTCAATTTATGCATGAAGAAGATGGGGATGATAATATCTATCCTGTCCATTTCACAAGGTCATTAAAAATGGACTAAAAGGGCTCAGGGCCCTTAGCTCAATGGTTAGGGCGTCAGCCACATACACTGGGGCTGGCAGGTTCAAACCTGGCACTGAGGCAAGAGAATCTCTTAAGCCCAAGAGTTTGAGGTTGCTGTGAGCTGTGACACCACAGCACTCTACCTGGGGTGACATAGTGAGACTCTGCTTCAAAAAAAAAAAATGTACTAAAAGCATCTCTGAGAAGTACACAGTTATCTAAATTCATAGCGTTGTTAATTTCACTACTTGAACTAGGGATTTTCATTTTGTTTTGTTTTCCCTTTGGATCTTGTGTGGTGAATGATTTTTCATCCACTATAGAAAGTTTCTTCTGAGCTAGAGCGTCCAACAATGGAAGCTCAGCTCACCTTCCTCATCTGTCACCATTTGCCACGTTTTCTAAAGAAGATCTCTGTAGATCACATGCCAACTTCTTGGGGGCAGCTATCCATCAGGGCAGGACCCAGAACATTCATCTTTACACCTGGCAGCTGCCACCAACACAGTGGCAGGGACGGCCCCTGGGAGAGGGAACCACACACCCAATGTCTTGTGATGTTTGTGTTCGGGGAAGAAACTGCAAAGACAGAGGCGTATTTGAAAATATTGTAAAACTTTCACCCTGTTCTGTATATTTCTGCTCAAGTCTAAGGCTCAAGAAGGGAGGAACAATCTCAGGAGACTCCAGTCCTATTCCCAGATATCCCTGATACTGCCTTTATAATCCTTACTCAGTTCACAGAATCTATAGAAAGCTCAGCCTATGCTCTGTATGACTACTCCCCAAACTCCAGGTTTGGGGAATTGGACACAATTTGTGCAAGAGTGACCATGTGCTCCACTCCAGGAATACAGTGGTGGACAAGCCACAGCCTTTGTTCTAGGGAAGGGATGGTCCAGGGGGAGAGGACAGATGGCAGGGAACAGGCATACTGCACAATGTGACAAGCAGATGTATGGGGATTTTCGGAGTACCTACAGGAGGAGGCTAACCCGGCTGTGGAGGCTCAGAGATGTTGACGAAGTGCTAACCAGGGCTGGGTGGCTCAATAGTGGTAAGGTGTCAATTCTCCCCAAATTGAAATATAGATTCAGTGCAATCCTAACTAAAATCTTCCAGGCTTTTCTCTTTAATAGAGTAGACAGAATACACCCTAAACAATGCCCATGCCCTAATCCTTGGATAAATACGTTACATGGCAATGAGGACTTTGCACAATAAGTTAAGATTATAAACCTTAAAATAGGGAATGGAGAGAGGCATACAGAAGCTAAGGGCAGCCCCTTCTTGACAGCTAAAAAAGGCAATGGAGACCTCAGACCTACTGGAAAGAACTGGATTCTGCCAACAACCTGTGTGATCTTAGAAGCTGACCATCCCTAGAGCCACTACTAAAGAACACAGCCTTACTGACACTTTGCTTTTAGCACAGTGAGATGCATGTCAAACCTCTACAGAACTGGGACATGATAAATAGTCTTTTCAACAAGTGCTCTGGAAACAATTTGATGCCCACATGCAAAAAGAAAGAAACTTTGATCCCTACCTCACACTATATACAAAAATCATTAATTAATGGCAAAAGGAAATTAAGCCATAGTGAGATCCGCTGCATACCTATTAGAACAGCCTAAATAAAAAAGACTCCTCATTGCAAGTGTTGGTAAGGATACGGAATAACTGGAACATTCACACATTGCCTGTGGAAATGCAAAATGATACAACCACTTTAAACAGTGGTGTATCTGTTCCTTAAGTGTCAATTAATATACCTATCACATGACCCAGCTACTCCATTCATAGCTAATTACCCAAGAGAAACAAAAGCATATGTCCATAGAAAGACTCACACATAAATGTTCATAGCAACTTTATTGTAACAAAAGCTAGAAATAACTCAATGGCCTTCATCAGGTGAATTCATAAAGAAATTGTGTTATAGTCATTCATATAATGTACAACTGCTCAGCAATTAGAAGGAATTGATAGACCCAATGGTATGCACACACCTCAAAATAAATACACTGGGTGAAAGAAGCAAAATAAGAAAGTGTGCAGTGTTTGAGTCCACTTATTTAAAATTCTTGAAAATGCAAACTTATCTACAGTGACAGAAAGTAGATCAGCGTTTGCCTGGGAACAGGAGGTTAAAAACCCAAAGGGTAGGATTGCATGAGGACACAAGAAAGAGTTCCTCAAAAAATTAAACAGGTTAACCACGTGGTCCAGCCATTCCATGTCTGGGATACATGCAAAAGAACTGAAAGCAGGGACGCTAGCATATATTCACATACCCTTGCACATAAAAGCCTTATTCACGAGAACCAAAAGATGGAAGCATCCCAGGGGTCCATCAATGGACAAAGGGTAAACAAAATGTAGTGCATATGTAGAATGGAACATAATCGAGCACACACCACAACATCGATAAGCCTGAAGGACATTACACTAAGGGAAATACGCCCATCATGAAGGCTGAATATTGTGTGACTCCACCTACATGAGGTGCCTCAAGAAGTCAAACAAAGACAGAGGGCAGAGTGGTGGTGCCAAAGCCTGGGGGAGCGTAATAGCGGGTTATGGTTTCATGGGTACTGAGTTTAAGTTTGGGAAGATGAGAAAGTTCTGGAGATGGTGGCAGTGATTGCACACCTAACGTCACGGAACTGCTCTCTTAAAAATGGTAAATTTTATGTCATGTAAACTTTATCACAATTGAAAAAATGGACAGAAGGAAACTTACAGGAGTGATAATTTTGTTCATTATCATGATTTTGGTCATGGTTTTATAGGTAGGTAAAAATGTCAAAATGTAAATATGTATACTTGAAACATGCACAGTTAATGATATGTCCATCATACACCCAATAAAGCTGTTTAGAAAATGTAATAGAAAGAAGATTTGAATAAATGCTGTAAAGACAAGGATTCTTGGGAAGTCCACGTGTACTTGTTTATGGGTTTGGAAAATTATCTTCAAATTCACCTAGAAGAATAAATAATAGGACCTAGCCTTTCCTATCTTGTTAACCACCTTACACATGCCATTCCCTTTTCCAGGAAAAGAACAAGGAATGAATTCACTTATCCCTTGTTTTAGTCATCTTTCCTTTAACATTTGCAATCTCACCTCAGGCCATGGCCAACCACATTGCACGGTGGAGCTCCAAAGAAGGGGACTCCAGGTTACCATGGTCTGGCTCCCAGTCTGGGGGAGACAGCTGGGAAAATCATCATGCAAGGTATATGTGTGACGCAGAGACAGGGAACCTTTTCAGGCCATATAGGACTATTTGGGGAGACGTCTCCATTGAATTTTGAGAAGTACATAGATATCAAAGGACAGGAAGTGAGGGAAGGGCTTTTCAGAGACTTGGAGAAAGGGAAGCATAGAGGAATGTGTGGGCAGGCTGTGCTGGTCTCCCAGGGCTGCCATGACAAAGTCTACAAACTGATTGGCTTAAAACAACAGTAATTTGGCCTAGAACACTAGTGTCACGGTTCTGGAAGCTAAAAGTCCAAAATCAAGGTACTGGTAAGGCCACAATCCCTCTGAAGCCTATTGGGGAGGATCCTTGCCTATTCTGGTCTTCTGGCCTTCTCCTGGTCTCCACAATCCTTGCTCTTCCTTGGCTTGTGGTAGCATAACTCTGACTTCTGCCTCCATTTAACACACATCTTGCTCTGTGTATATCTGTCTCTGAGTGGCTTTCCCATAAAGACATCAGTCAAGGGTTCAGGGCCCATAGTAAGCCAACATAGCCTCATCGTAATATAATTAATTACACTTTCAAAGACCCTATCTTTTAACACAGTCACATTCCAAGGTTCTGAGTAGAAACAAACGTTGGGGAGGCTACTATAAGCAAAGCCAGGCTCTGCAGAGGTTGCATCAAGAAAATAGGAGGAAAGCAAATAATAAAGGTGGAAATTTAATTGAGTGTCAGAACATGTAGCTCCAGGAACACTGGGCCAAAGTTTTGTAATGTTTCTGAACAGAGGACAGATGGAGTTGGACCAGTGCCTTTAGAACCTGTGTGGGATCCACGTGGTAGATCCATTCAGAGGGAAGAGGGTTCGTGGAGCACCCCAGATATGGAGTCAAACAATTACCCTCTATGGAAGGAGGCAGATCGCCCAGGCAGGGGCAAGTGCATGACTGAGTTATGAGGAATGGCCCTGGCTGGGTGTGGGAGAATCCAGGAGAAGCAGGATGGAAGGTAAGGCTGAGATCTGCAGCCCAGGGCTGCCGGAGTGATGACTTTAATGAACAGAAATGCCACACAGAAGGAGCAGCTATTGCCTTGGGGGCTGTGGGCTCAGAAAGTTGGAATCAAATTTGATTGTAAACATTAAATCCTACCCAGCATGAGTCATGTGGAACACCCCAGTAAATCAAGAGTGTCAGAGAGGTCAGGGAACAATTCTCTCTCTGGCCATTGACCTGAGATTCCTATGGACAGCCAGACCCAGGGAGCCGAGCTCAGGAGAGAAAGTGCAAATGAAGCATGGGCTTAAGGGGTGATATCTTGTCTCACCAAGATGGGGACTTGGCTCCTTCTCATGAATGGAGGAAAGAAACTGCTTCTTTCTCAGGCTTTCTCTCTTCTTCAAATTGTGCCTCTGATTAGGCCACAGACTTTTTCTTGAACCAATCACTAGCAAGGGGAATGAATTAGTATGACTGTCTGGGACCAATCATCTAGAGAGGTGTTGGGGGGTGAAACAAATGTCTGGAAGTCAATCAATCCACCTAGAGCTTGTATGTGCTGGGGGGCCGCTAAGGCTAGGCCCAGAGTTCTCCACTCTGATTTAAATACAGGACAAACCTTGCACATTCAGTTTGAGGCAGTGTGTCAGTCAATTTGGGTTGCTCTAACAGAATAAGCTCAGACTGAATAATTCATAAACAGCAGACATATATTGGAGGCTGAGAAGTCTAAGCTCAAGGAGCCAGCAGAGTTGGTGTCTGAGGAGGGCACTCCCTCTGCTTCAAAGATGGCACCTTCTTCTCACGTGCTGGGAGGGGGCTGGGGGCTCCCATCAATCACAGTCAAAAGGGCACTAATCTCCTGTGGAGCCCTCAGGAGTTAATCTCTTCCCCAAAGGCCCTACACCTCACCACAAAGGGAATTTGGTTTCGGCAGGCACCGTGGAGAGCCATTTTCAGACCATGGCAGGCAGGCTGTCCTATCAAGGCAGTGGTAAAAGAGTCCTCAGATAGACACTGGGAACAAATAGTCAGTGAGACAGAGAAGAGGTACCCATGACACTGGGCACATCAGCCCCAGAGGAGTTTTAAGGCGGTGAATGCTTTCTGTGGAGACTCTATTTTACGCTTCATCCAAAAGATCATTTACATGTGTTGGCCTCAAGTGATGACCCTCCACATTTTGAGAAGTTCTCTCCTCCTCCCCTCCCTTCCACCTCTGCTCTGTCTGTTCTGCTCTTAACAAGTTCCACAAACCAAGAGAGTCCACTGAGAGCACCATCTCTAGGAGGAGACCAGCTCCCATGAACCGGGGCAGCAAATGTGCCCCAGACCCTGAGGGTCGTGTTGTGCAGTAGAACAGAGCACGTGTGTGCCTGCACCTCCCATTCCAGAGGTAATTCTCCCGCAGAATAGCAGACAGCAGAATTGCCAGCTAGAAAGTTAATAGCTTGGTACGATTGGTACGATTCCCACCCCTCACAGAGGGTGCCAGGACTCGGCAAAGTTCACAGATGGAGCCCACTTAAGGAAAATGGCACCTCCTAAAAACCAGTATGGCATCCATGCTAATTGCCAATCAGGAGGGGAAGACGGAAAGGCCATTACACGCAGAAGGGGGTCAGGTCTCCCGCTTCTGAATGATGGCTGCTCCCCGTCCTGTTCCACTCTGTCGCAGACACAGCGGGGAGGAAAGTGCTCCCTGGAGCAGGCATTAGGCAGAAAGTCCTCAGGCCCGACGTGCTCTAGCCACCGCTCACTGACACTCTGTCCTCCCCCGGCTGCACCAAGTGGCCAGTTGAGGCGCTCACCCTGCTGTCTGGTCGTAGAAACCTGAAGAATTAATGATAGGAAAGGGAACTCCATGCGCGCACCCCAGTAGGTGTGGGTCTGCTGCCTGCAGACACATCACCTGCATTTGTTGCTGCCTGGGTTTTTCTCCCAGGCAGAGACAGAGATTAATTACAGGAGGTAAGAGAAGAATCCCATTCATGAATTTGGGACCATGCAGTGGTGTAGACAGAGACAAATTAAAAATACCTCCACCTGCGATGCCTGTCAGAGGAGGACTCCAACAGATGGGCTTTAAATGCGTGTGCTTCAAAGGGCCGTTCCTTCCTCCATGCCAGGAAAAGCAAATCCGCCAGGGTTTCTAAGGAGAATGTGTAGACGTAGGCCAATAATGGTGCATCTACATTTCAGAGTCACTGCGGTCATGGCTCAGGGATGGAGGAGAAGTTTGAAGAAATATCTCATGGAAGTCACTTTTACTCACTGCTCATGGAGGCTGGCTCATCGGCCAAAGCAAAAACTGTAGCATTCCTAAATTTGATGGTAAAGAGTAGCCAAGAGACCCCCCGCTCTCTTTGAAGCCGTTTCATCCCATGAAGATACTCCCAGTGAGGGGGAGCTGGTGACCTTGAGAAAGGAAAAGGACGAGGCTAATATAAGAGCTGCACTGACCTTGTGAAAGGGTGGCATGTCGGGGCATTGGGGTGGCGAGGTCTTTCTAGAGAACTCTCCTCCCTCCTTAAAAGATGTGTATTGATGAAGTCCTCTTCCTTTCCAAGGCGTGTGTCTCTGAAATATCTGGAATTGCAAGTCTGAGGTTCTTGTTCTTCACAGCACCCACAGTAAGACGACAGAAGGGCTGACACGCTGAGTGCACCCTCTAATCCCTCTCCTTGACAGAATCTTTGCTCCAGAGGGACGCACAAGCCACATCCAGCCCTTACGCTCTTGGAGAGGCAGACCCGGCTGTTATCCGGACAGGAAGATGCTACACATGAGCAGGTGGGGTGAGGGGTAGCGTGAGGCTGAGTGGGAAGGAAAGGGTGAGTGGGAAAAGGAAAACTGGATAAGGTTTAATCCGCCTTCTCCCTGTTACATTGTAAGTTCAACACCTGCTTTATCTGTCACGGTTTTCCCAATACCCGGAACAGAGAGTGGCCAGTAGTAAGTTGGTGTCTGAACATTCCTGCATCTCCCTCTCCCCGGAATCTTTCTGTAGAAGAGTTCTTAAACCTCAGTGCTCATTATGGCCCTTACCTCAGACTTACCCAGTTGCGATTTGAAAGTGGGGTTGGCATGGGACGAGGGTCTTCATTCTCATAGCCCCAAAGGCTGGTGTGCAGACTTCACTTCAAAAGACATGGTATCGAGCCTTACAGTGGGCTTTGTTTCTGGAATGCAGATGAGTGAGGCACTCAGGAGCCAGGACCTTCACAGAGTCCTGTGAAGCACAGCATCTTGTTCTGGGTTTTAATCTGTCTCATCTGTAAGCCAGTCAGTCATTATTTACTCATCAAAACAGACAGTTGGAAGGAAGGGAGACATTAGGCTGTCTTTCTGTCTTGTACTATGCACAAGCTCTTGTATATTCTATTTTTGACAGTGAAATAGAAATTAATCAAAGACAGAATGTCCTATTTGATTATAGGAGGCTTCTTTGAATGAGAGCTCTTACATGAAATGTTAACTCCATGCAGCGTTGTGCTTGGGCCAGCCCACCCCGGCTGACTGCCTGCATCTCTTTCCAGCTCCCTGTTTAGTGAGGCCTCCTTGGTAGCTTGAAATAACTGTGGTGGAAATATTTATACTACAGCAATTGGCAAGTGCCACATATTGGGACTTTTTAAAATTCTCTATTAAAACACCACTGGCCTTGGACTGACCAGTTACATCAGCTGTGAAAGTGGAAGATCTTACATGGGAGTTCAAGGGAGTGCAAGAGAGGAAAGATGCCAGAAGGGACCATCACTGGGGCCAAGGGCAAGTGCACATCCAGGTGGTCCCTGCAGGATGCTGTGCTGAGAGGGCTGTAGTGACCTTTCTGCTACCTCACACAGCCTTCTGAGAGCCTCAGGACTCCTCTCTGCCCGCGCTGTCTCTTCTCTCTGATTCCACCTACATTGTCCTTTTGAATATCTTCTTGATCAGCCAATGAGCATTTCCTGAGCACCTGTGTGCCTGTCCGGGAGCTTGGCACTGAGAGGTCTGCAAAGGTGTTTGGAGCCTTACCCCCAAAGAAATTGGGGTGGAGAAGTGAATACCTGGAGTGAAACCTGGCAGCAGCCTGACAGTCAGAGACCACAGAAGCCAGGGCACCTGCAGGACCCTGACTGGGGGCCTTGTCTTCTGTGATCCTGCAGGTGCCCAGCCCTTCTCCGTTCTGCCTACAGCCTCAGTGTATTCTAACCTTCACTCCACACAGTGTCTCCCCTGTGCCTTCATAGGACAGGGCTATGTTCTGATTGTCCTTAAAGCCACTTTCCAGACATCACGGTTTCCAGCAGAGGTTTGATACCCAGCAAGCAACAGTGAGCGGATGGCTGGATGACTCAAGCCTGAAAAATGGGCAGGACTCCAAAGTCAAGAAAGAAAGGAAAAAGGAGGCCAAGGAGTAGCATAAACAAAACACCTGAAAAATACTTCCCCGGGAGCCAGGCGTGCACAGTGCACAACGGAGGAGCAAAAGAGAAGTGGAAGGAGAGAGGAAAACACAGAGGAACTTGGACCTGGCTGAGTAGGTCAGAGATTTTCTAATTATGTTCTTCCAAAGAAGCCCAGCGCACCACAGAGGCACTTCAGGAGTCCTGTAAATAATTTAAATTTAATTTTCTAAATTACACATTTTGAACAGTAATACAATTACATGGGCACACACAGATTTAGTTTATGCTAAATTTTAACACATTGTCAACCTCCAGTGGGTTAACTCCGATCAATTGGCTGAATAAAACTCTGGTGGTGGTGGTTTAATGGAAGACTATTCTGAGATTGCAAGATGTGCTATTAAGCTGTAAACGGTATCCGTTTCACTGGGGTGAATCAAGATTTTTTTCCATCTTGTACAACTTAAATCAAACACAGAAATAAATTTCATGCTGAGACTGATAGGAGATTGCCATTTTCTTCTATAAACATGATTTTCACATTTTTATGTTCGTCAAAATAGTGTCATTATTCTCATCGACTGACTTCATTATTTTCAGAAACGTTTAATCACTGGAACTTATGAAATAAATTTATATTCATGTTGCCAACTTCCTAAGCAGAAGCAGAAGCCTTAAGATTTTTGAAAATCTTATTGGGCTAAAGTTAAAAGAGCAATGAAGAAAACTCGACTTGCTTTAAAAAGCCAAAGCTGACCGTCACATAGGAAGTGATGATGTGATGTTAAAACCCATTTAGGGTAAACTGTTCATTTGTTTTGAAAAAGCACCCAAACTGGGGCATTTGTTGTAGAAAAGTAAGACTTTTAAAGACTTCTGAATGGTGATATTTGAGATTCAAGCTGTAGCTTTAAGAAACTAAAAATTGCCTTTAGAGTGAGAGCTTACTGGGCTTGCGGGACAGACACAAAGATCCTCCTGGATGGATGTTACAGATTGAATCATATTCCCCACAAAAAGATATGTTGCCTTCTTAACCTCTAGTTCCTCTGAATGGGACCTTCATTTGGAGACAAGAGGGTCTTTATGGGGTGATGAAGTTAAGATGAGGTTATAGGGCAGGCCCTAATTCAGTAGGATACCATCCTTATGAAAAGGGGGAAATATCACAGGGGGCACCAAGTGAGGGCTGCTCTTCCCTCACTGATAGTTCCCTATTGCCATAAGCCAGGGAACTATCAAAATCTAGGAAAGAGGCCTGGAACAGATGCTTTCCTAGCACCTTCAGAGAGACAGTCACCCTGCTGACAACTCAATTGTAGACATCTGGCCTTCAGAACTGAGAGAGGAAACATTCCTGTCGTGAACACTCCTCAGTTTATGCCCCTACTTACAACAGCCTCGGGGCCCCAGAGAGGAGACCAGGGCTGCTTTTGCAGAAGCTGATGGAAGTGTCGTGCTGTCCTTTGCCCACCTCCCACCTTCCCCAACACCCAGCTTCTGGGATCCGCACTCCTGTGGCTAGAGGGAGTGAGTCAGCCCCTGAGGGACAGTTTCAAGAGACTTTGAGCACAAGGCTGAGATTCAAGGTCTAAATCCATCATCTATTGTGATTCTACAGGATGCTGTTTTAAAAAAGGATTCTGATATTTAAAAGGACTCTTGTAGTAGAACATAGGGAAATTGTGAGCTTCAGGTTGGCAAAACAAAGGAAGTATTTTAGGGAATTCATTTGTTGGCATTATGCCATGTGATTCGGCTTGAGAGGGGATGGAGCCAGAGATGAGCTCAGAAGCTGAGGAGACAGCTGGGGATAGTGGCTCATGCCTCTAATTCTGGCAATTTGGATTCTCTTCACATGGGAGAATCACGTGAGGCCAGGAGTTCGAGGCCAACCTGAGCAAAATAATGAGAGCCCATCTCTTAAAAAATAGAAAAATTAGCTGGGTATGATGGCACAAAACTGTAGTCTCAGGTACTCAGGAGGCTGAGGAAAAAGGATTGCTTGAGCCCAGGACTTTGAGATTGCTGTGAGCTGTAATGCAGTGAGCACCTCAGCTTGGGTGACAGAGTGAGGACTTGCCTCAAGAAAAAAAGAAAAGAAGAAGCTGAGGGGGCCCAGTCCTGAGCACTCCATAGTCAATGTCATGGATTAAACAATCAACACATGGGAAGAATTAGGGAGGGTAAGAGGGCCTGGCTTTTTCAGTTGTTTGGGAGCTGCAGAGCACCCTAGGACATGGGGAGACATTCCAAGCAGCTAAAGTCACTTAATCCAGGCCTGGGTAGTTGTACTTTGCAGCTTGCTCTTGCTCAGAGCTCAAAATTGCCTAGAAAAGTGATCTGGCCCCCATGTAGGGAATTCCTGGGAGCCCTGTGTTATCATCCAGAATCTACCTTGCACCTTCCTGCTGAGCTCTTGAGGCCACTGTGTACTCTCCAGTGAGGTGAAGTGAGATGGTGTCTGAACAGTGCTTTGTTCAGGGCTCTGCAGGGTTTTCTATTTAAACTCTGAAGCTTGTCCAGGGAATCCCTCAGTGACCTGAGTGCCCTGTTCCTGACTTAGTCTCTTCCATTTAATCTATAAATAGACAGAATGAAAGAGAAGGGCAAAGCAGCACAGCAGGGCAGGCCTAGAAACCCAAGAAGTAGTTGCTCTGACAGCCTTCTGAAGAGCCTCCCTAAGGATCTGAGTCCAAAGCCTCTGGCAATGATTATCTTGATCTGGGCTCAGGAAAATCACCCTTTTGTTGTTGTTGTTTGGTATTCATTGAGGGAACAAAGAATTAGGTTACATTGACAACATTTGTTAGATAAAGTCCGTCTTATAATTGTATTTTGGCCCCTAGAGCTATGCCATACACTGTAACACCCATCCCCCTCTTTCCTCCTCTCTTCCCACTCTCTCTTTCACCTACCCCCCACCTTGTATTAGCTCATCTACTGCCTTCATATTAGAATAGAGTACATTGGATTCTTGCTTCTCCATTCTTGTGATGCTTTACTAAGAATAATGTGTTCCACTTCTATCCAGATTAATACAAAACATGTAAAGTCTCCATCGTTTTAGTGGCTGCATAGTATTCCATGGTTTACATATATCACATGGATTACAGTTTGTCAATCCATTCCTGGGTTGATGGGCATTTAGGCTGTTTCCACATTTTGGCAATTGTAAACTGAGCTGCAATAAACAGTCTAGTGCAAATGTCCTTATGATTAAGATTTTTTTTCTTCTGGGTAAATGCCTAATAATGGGATTGCAGGATCAAATGGGAGGTCTAAATTGAGTTTTTTGAGGATTCTCCATACTTCATTCCAAAAGGGTTATATTAGTTTGCAGTCCCACCAGCAGTGTAAAAGTGTTCCCTTCTCTCCATGTCTACACCAGTATCTGCTGGTTTGAGACTTTCTGATATGGGCCATTCTCACTGGGGTTAAGTGATATCTCAGGATGGTTTTGGCTTGCATTTCTCTGATGATTAGGGATGATGAGCATCTTTTCATATATTTGTTAGCCATTCATCTTTCTTCTTTAGAGAAGGTTCTATTTATCTCTTTCGCAGTGATATATGGGATTATTGGGTCTTTTTATGTTGATTAGACTTCTCTATAGATCCTAGTTATCGAGTTTTTGTCTGATTCATAATAATAAATATCTTTTCCTATTATGAAGGTTGTCTATTTGCTTTGTTTTTTCCTTAGCTGTACAGAAGCTTTTCAGTTTAATTAAGTCCCATTTGTTTATTTTTGTTGTTGTTGTAATTGCCACAGAAGTCTTCTTCATAAAAGAACTTTCCCCAGGCCAATATTTTCCCCACACTTTCTTCAAGGATTTTTATTGTTTCATGCCTTATATTTAAATCTTTTATCCATCTTAAATCACTTTTTCTAAGTGGTGAGAGGTAGGAGTCCAGTTTCAGTCTTTTACATGTGGTTATCCAGTTCTTCTAGGACCAGTTATTAAATAGCATTTTTTCCCCCAGTGTATATTCTTGTTTGGTTATCAAAGATTGTGTGGCTGTAAGAAGTTAATTTCATCTCATGGTTTTCTATTCAGTTCCAAATGTCGATATCTCTATTTTTGTGCCAATACCATGCTATTTTGGAAGTTCTAGCCAATACAATCAGGCAAGAGAAGGAAATGAAGGGCATCCAAATGGGAGCAGAGGAGGTCAAACTCTCACTCTTTGCTGATGATACAATCTTAGAGAACCCCAAAGACTCAACCAGAAGACTCCTGGAAGTGATCAAAAAATACAGCAATGTCTCAGGATATAATATCAATGTCCACAAGTCAGTAGCCTTTGTATATGCCAATAACAGCCAAAATGAGAAACTAATCAAGGACATAATTCCCTTTACAGTAGCTTCAAGTAAAAGAAATATCTAGGAATATACATAACAAAAGAGGTGAAGGACCTCTACAAAGAAAATTATAAAATCTTAAGAAAAGAAATAGCAAAAGATATCAACAAATGGAAAAACATACCCTGCTCATGGCTGGAAGAATCAAACATTATTAAAAAGTCCATACTTCCCAAAGCAAAGCACAGATTCAATGCAATCCCCATTAAAATACCATCATCACACTCTTAAGATTTGGAAAAAATAATTCTTAATTTTGTATGGAACCAGAAGAAACCCTGTATAGCCAAGGTAATTCTTAATAATAAAAACAAAGCTGGGAGTATCACTCTACCAGACTTTCAGCTATACTTCAAGGAAGATGATCTTTTAACAACTTCACCTATCCCCAGATATGAGGTCACCTGTCACCCAGTCAATGCTCTGCTGATGAGTCTAGGCCTTAATTGTTCTGTGCCTTATGACATCAGTCTTATGGGCTATTATAAGAAAGTCCTGATTTTAATAAAGCTTGGTATATGCCATTTCATATTTATACTTTGCAGGGTTTTGCATGAAAATTCATACTTACAACAACACCCTTTGTCAGATCTGATGTGACAAATCAGATTTAGAAAAAAAGTCTGGTGATATTTGACTGAGGGCCAGAGGACTAGAAATCAGAGCCAGAAGATATGAACAGATTAAACAGTCCTCATAATGTCTGTTCCATTATCAGACAGTGTGTGTGTGAGGCTCAAACAAAACCCCTTTGCAATTTTCAAAGTGCTGGGCAGATGCTGTAAGGGTACAATAGGCCCTGGATTTCAATGACTTCAAAGACTACTATTTTGGCTCTATTGGGTTTGATAAAATATAATTAAATTTCACCCATTTTCTTTTTGCCTTTTAAAATGTGGTTACTAGAACATTTAAAATTATATACATGGATTGCTTTCGTGGCTTTCAGTATATTTCTGTTGCATGGCACTGCTGCAGAGTGGTGATCACAGGTGTGAGAATTTTCATTGTACAGGTGAGAACAATCAGGCTCAGAGAGATTAATAAATGACTCAAGGTCACCTGGTCAGTAATGCAGAAACTGGCATTTGACCCCAGACACCATATATGACCACTGTGTTTCACTGTCTCTCAAATTTATGACTCATTAAGTATCCTTGGATTCTAAACTAGAGAGTAGAGCCCACCCACAAGCTGATGGAGGAGGGGTGCTTACGGGTTTTATATAATAGCACCATGTATCACAAGTCTCATCACTCCTAGGACCTGGAGGTCAAGTTCAACCACTGGACTCGCTTCACGCTCTCCAAGGCCTGTCCCACTGCAGGACCTTGGCTGACTCTTTGTGTCTTCTTTTAGGAACACAACATACAGTAGTCACTTCATATAATTTTGTTGATTGATGTAGGAGTGAGCAGAGTGAATTTTGCTCTGATATATTCTTGAGGTCACACTCAGGTCAGAACAACAACCGTTATGGGCACACAGAATGACTGGGGCCAGGGACACACTCAGACTTGTGAATCCCATCAAGATCTTCTAAGCTGTCACTTTGATGTATCAGCCTTTAATAAAAGGCATTTCCCTCTCCCTGGTGGCTGGAAGAGCAATATTATATATCTGTGGTTTGGGATCTGACGGGAAATTAGTAACTCACCCAGGGAGGTCAGGCAGAGGGAGGAAAGAGAGAACAGAATCTCCACTTGTAATTTGGGAGCATTTTCCAGGCATGTTTTTGAGAGTATCTTTATTTCCAGAAATGGCAAGAAAAACCAGTCTTTGAAGACAGAGCTTTTATTGCTTATCCTTAAAATATCCAAACACGGTGGGGTTGTACGAGTGTCACAATAGAAATTAGGTTTCTCTTTTTCACTGCACGAACTAGTGTTTACAAGCATGTTAGTGGTTAGGTCTCCTGGTAAGAAACATAAATAAACGATTTTGCTTTGCTTTCTACGCAGAGCAAAAATGACTGAAAACTCTGAATATGTGTTTTGGGGGTTGGGGCCTAGAGGCTGGAAGGAACCTATAGGAGAACATTAAGAAAAAGCACCACCCCCCTTTCCGCTTTTTGTCTGCTTGGCTAAAAAACCAATTAAAACTTTCCTGCCCTTTGTGGGGCTGCTGACAACAGGTTCCATGTCACTAAACTTTGGCTGCCATCCTACTCCCAGAATAACAATGTGAGACTTCTAAACTGGCCTCCATGTTAATCAGGGCCTCAGGGGACAGAGCTGTACAGATTGCTGGGGGCTCTGGTCCGCTGTGTTCGTTCATTTATCTTGCTTCCCCTCCCCCCCATGTTTGCTGACAGCCGCAGACTAAATACTGAGGCACTCTGAGGTGGTTAACTTCTGCTGAAGCTGAGAAAATAGCTTTCCAAGCCCCTTATCACCAAATCAATCTAGCTGGTAAACCCCTGAAACTAGAATAATATGTTTTCACAAATTCTCTTCTGGTGTTCAACGGCCCCGAGAAGTTATTTTTTTCAATTTAGTTTAATTTGTCTCTCTCTCTCTTTTTTTTATTTTTGAAAATTGAGTTTTTATTTCCCTTGTTCATTATTCAAAACTCCTTGGGAAGCAAAGTCTGTAAGAGCCTCATATGGATTTTTCTGGTTTGTAACCAGATGCCATCCTACCCCTGGCTCCCCCCTGGTCCTGAGCACTGAGAAAACAGCATCCAGGGGAACCTAAACCAAGTGGACCTGGAGACAGTCCCTTAATTCCTGGGCCCTAGGGGCTTGTCACCCTCAGAAATCTGTGCCCTTGAGTGCTCAGAGGAGGGATTGGCTTTCAACACTCACTGGCAGGGACTGGGAGCCAGGACTGGGTAGGGGTTAAGTGAGATGCCACGGCCAAAGCCAGAGCTGTCCATTTGAAAGTTAATGTGTAGGCCGGGTGCGGTGGCTCATATCTGGAACACTAGAACTCTGGGAGGCTGAGGTGGGTGGGTTTCCTGAGCTCAGGAGTTCAAGACTGGCCTGAGCAAGAGCAAGACACTTACTCTTAAAAAAAAAAAAAAATAGCCAGGCATTGTGGCAGGTGCCTGTAGTCCCAGCTACCAGGGAGGCTGAGGCAAGAGAATCGCTTTGAGCCCAAGAGTTTGAGTTTGGAGACAAAGTAAGACTCTGTCTCAAAAAAGAAAGTTAATGTGAGCTAAAATGAAAGTATTGTTTCTTTATAACTACGTGAATAAAAACAAAAGGAAATGTGTTATTATTTTAATAATATATTTTATGTAACATTAATATATACAAAATGTGATTTCAACATGAGACATATGTAAGCAAATTATTAATGATGTATTTTACTTCTTTTTCATGCTAAGCCTAAGAATCCAGTGTATTTGATAATTATAGCAGGTCTCAATTCAGCCTGGCCACATTGGCTACATTGGAAAGCCACGCTGGTTGGTGGTCGCCATGCTGGGCAAAGCACATCTGAGTTAGCAGCCGTGCCTACTGGCTGGTTGAGAGCGACGATGGTTTAAGGGTTGTGCTGCGTCAGCATGGGGTTGAAGAACCAGGTTCCTGCATTGACATGCTGGGGGATGTGAGTAGGGTGATCGGGGGTTGGAGACTAGAGTTCTTAAGAAAGGTTCCCAGAGAAGACACAGAAGATGCCATGATTTAACCAGGGCCGGTGAGGCATGCCGCACCCCCAGCGCACATGTCCAAGTCTGAGTTAATTTCCCTGCAGCCCAGGGAAGTCTCAGCACCTGCCACACCGTGGGGGCCGCCTGCCCAAGGAGGGTAGCTGACAGGACTAAGTGAGTCCTCAGCCCAGAGCCTGGTGCCCCAACATGGTGACTCCTCTGTGTCGCTCAGAACTGTGAAAGGAGCTAGGTTTTGGTGTCTGTTGCCCATTTAGGCAGCATGGGCAGGTGCACTGTGTGTGTCTAGGTCACACGTGTTCAAGTCCTGAGTACTGTGAGGGAGAAGCAGCCGCCGGGCCAGGCCAGAGGTGCTCCATGGCTTCCTACGTGTCGTTCCAAGGTCAGCTCAGCTGAGGCACAGCTTCCCTCCTTCCAGTCTCAGATATTTCACAGCTATGCCACATCTCTGGCCCCCTCAGCTCTGATCATACCCTTCTTTGTCATCCTGTCTTCTTCAAAAATAGATAACCAGGCTAGAGAAACATATTGCCAATGTTTCTTCTTCATGAAGGGGAAAAAGGGTGTTGGGATCATTCTGGCATAATCAGCGTGTTTGTGTGTCTTTGTCTCTAAAATGGAAGCCAAGTCTGAAGGGGTTATCGTATTTTCCATAAAACCTTTATTCCTTCTGAATTTCCTTGAATTTAACTTTCCATCCCTTGTGTGGCCTATAACGGTGATGGAAGCTTGATCCACCTGCTGCATCTCTGTCTATGACGGCCTCTGCAAGCAGCCCCTGGGTGGGGGGAAGATTGAGGAAGACGTCTTCTCACTGGGGATGCTCTTTCCCAAGCTTGGCCACTGCCCCTAGAGAATGAGGCAGGCCTGACAAAACCCTTCCAAGCCAAGAAAGCCAGCCCATGTCTCCTGGGTCATGGGCCACAAAGGCCCTTACTGCTCCTTTGCCAAGTCTCTGTGATCTTCATTACCATTATCCTGTCCACCATTTGTTAAGCTTGGGCCATGTGCCAAGCAGTTCTTCATACTTCCTCTAATCTTCATAATAGCTGCACAGGCTTGGTATTGTAATGCCCCTTGCATACGTCTCTGATTATAGAAATGATCCATTACATTCCGGGACCACTTGCTTCTAAGCCTGAGTTACACGTATCCAGAGAGAAATAAGCTTTGGTAAGACAGCATGCTATAGGGGAATTGACGGCTTCCCTGCATTTATCTGCTCTGGGCACTATAATTTTGACTACAAAGTCAGGCAGGGCCTGCTTAGTTCAGATACTTATCTATAGAAATGTTCTGTCACTGGAGGTTTTATAAAGACAGCCCAACAGATTAGTTGAGAGCAACTGAAACGACAGTGTGGAGGCCAAACTGCATATACCTTATCTCAGGCAATCATGGTGTTTACGACCACTGGGGTTCTTCATGTTTTCCCCTCTGCCCTCCTCCTCCTCTCTCTCTCTGCTTCATCCTCTTCTTCCTTCCCCTTCTCCCTATTAATATTATTACTTTTACCAACAGTAGTGTTTAGTGAGGGTCTAATTTCTAGTTCTTTTTTACTAAAGAAGTAGTAAATCTTTTTCTGGTCAAAGACTGGCGCACCTTCTCAGGCATTGTCCCAGTTCTCAGATTGTCTCCATACGCACAAATTTGTTCTTGTGTTTTCTCACCTGGCACGCAGATTTTACCTCATTGTACTAAGCAGCTGACTCTCAGCCTCTGATTTTGAACTTGCTCAAACTTAAGCACAGAGTTATCAATTCCATTGCACAAGAAACTGTGTTTTCTTCCAAAATACCCCATCCAAATAGCCCCTAGGCTCATGATACTCATGGTCCAGGGAAGGAAGGAGCTAGAATTCAGGGACAGAGTGGTCAGCATTACCACATGGTACCCAGAAGTCACTGAGGAAAATCAGCACCAGGTAAGGCTTTTGGGCCTAGACAAGAAGGCAGCAGTTGCCAGGCTTGGAGGGACAGCAGAGCCAGAGGGCAGACGCCAGACTGCAGAGGACAAGAAGCATTTGGAGGATACGGAAGCAGAGCCCGCAGGCGGCAGCAGCATTTCAGGAGGCTGATCAGGAAGAGGAGGCAGGGTCTCTAGAGAAGGGAGCTGGCCGGAGAGAGGCCTTGGAGAGAGGAGCAAGCTGGGTAAATTACTGAAGAGGGAGGAGTTAAATCTGGGCGTGGCATTCCCTGGAAGTTGCAAAAGATGAGATGTTCCAGGGTGCGGGTGACCAGTTTATTTTTGAATTAACCTTTTTAAATCGCAAAATCTCGTACATGCTCATGGTAAAAATTCACAAAATAAAAGGTATCTCCTTGACCCTTCCCGGAAGCCACAGTTGATTCTTTTCTTCATATATCCTTTCAGAAATACACACCCTCCACGCATCTGCAGCCCCATGAGTGTCTGGGCCTGTGTACATAATCCTCGTCCTGCCTCCCCTTTTTATTTACACAGTTGGAAGCACACAACGTTCTGGGTCCTGCTTCTTTTAACCTTACAAATAAGCTTTGGAAATCATTTCCTATCAGTACATAGAAAACCACCGAATTGTTTTTAATGGCTACATTTTTTAAATGTGCCATAAATTTTGTACCAGCCCCAAATCCACAGCTACTCAAGTCGTTCCTGATCTTTTTCTGTTACACACAACCTTGTAGGACGTATCTAATACTAGTGGCTTTTTCCTTCTTTTATTGTGGTAAAATATCCAGGCTGATCTTGTTTTAGTGTGCTTTGCTCTACTGCACTTCACAGATGCTGTGTTTTTGAAAATTGAAAGTTTGCGGCAACCCTGCATTGAGCAAGTCTCTCTGTTGGGGCCAGTTTTCCAACACCACGTGCTCATTTCATGTCTCTGTGCCACATTTGGTAATTCTCACACTATTTCAAACTTTTTCATTATTATAATATCTGTTATGGTCATTTGCAATCAACAATCTTTGATGTTTCTATCATAATTGTTTTGGGGCACCATAGACCATGCCCATAAAAGATGAGGAACATAAATGATAAAAGCAGTATTGTGACTGCTTTTGCTGACTGGCCATTTCCCTGACTCTCTCCCACTCTCTGGTCTGCTATTCCCTGAGACACAACAATATTGAAATTAGGCCAGTTATTAACCCTATGATTATCTCTGAGCGTACAAGTGAAAAGAATCATTGCACACTTTTCACTTCAAATCAAAAGCTAGAAATGATTAAGCTTAGCGAGGAAGGAACCTCAAAAGCTGAGACAGCCCAAAGGCTGGGCCTCTTGTGGCAATCAGTTAACCCAGTTGTGAATGCAAAGGAAAAGTTTTGAAGGAAATTAAAGGTACTACTCCAGTGAACACATGAAGGATAAGAAAGTGAGACAACCTCATTGTTGATACATGTGTAAAGAAAGTTCTAGTGGTCTGGATAGAAGATCAAAACAGCCACATCAGGGGCGGCACCTGTGGCTCAAAGGAGTAGGGCACTGGCCCCATATACTAGAGGTGGTGGGTTCAAACCCAGATCCAGCCAAAAACTGCAAAAAAAAAACCAAACAACAACAGAAAAAAACAGCCACATCATTCCCTTAAGCCAAACCCAAATCCAGAGCAAGGTCCTAACTCTTTTAAATTCTATGACGGCTGTGAAAGGTTAGGAAGTTGAAGAAAAAGCATTTCAAGCTAGCAGAGTTTGGCCCATGTGGTTTAAGGAAAGAAGCCATCTCTATACCATAAAGGTGCAGGGTAAAGTGACAAGTGCTCATGGAGAAACCATAGTAGTTATCCAGAATATCCAGCTAAGATCATTGACAAAGGTGCCCATACGAGTCAACTGATTTTGAATATAGATGAAGCAGCCTTATGTTGGAAGCTCATGCCATCCAGGACTTTGGTAGACTGAGAGGAGTCAATGCCTGGCTTTAAAGCTTTAAAGGACACTCTGACTCTTGTTAGGGGCTAATGCAGCCAGTGACTTTAAGTTGAAGCCAATGTTTATTTATCATTCTGAAAATCCTAGGGTTCTTAACAATTATGCTAAATCTACCCAGGTGCTATAAATAGAATGACAAAGCCTCAATGACAGCACATCTGTTGACAGCAGTGGTTGGTTCTCAACCTTCCTAATGCCACAACCCTTTAATACAGTTCCTCATGTTATGGTGACACTCCCCCATCCACAAAATTATTTTCGTTGCTACTTCATAACTGTAATTTTGCTACTGTTATGAATCGTAATGTAAATATCTGATATGAGGGTGTATTTAGGTGACCCCTGTGAAAGTGTTGTTCAACCCCCAGGTTGGGAACTGTTCATTTACAGCATGGTTTACTGAATATTTTAAGTCCACTGTTGAGAACTACTGCTCAGAAAAAAAAGATTCCTTTTAAAATATTACTGCCCAAGAGCTCAAGATAGAGATGTGCAAGGAAATTAATATTACTTTTAATGATGGCTAACACAATATCCATTCAGCAGCCCCAGGGATCAAGGAATAATTTTGGCTTTCAGGATTTGTTATATAAGAAATACATTCCATAAGGCTATCACTGCCATACAGAGTGATTCCTTTGATGAACCTGAGCAAAGCTCAATCAAAAACCTTCTGGAAAGGACTCACTGTTCTAGATGCCTTTAAGAACATCCATGACTTATGAGAGGAGGTCAAAATATCAACATTAATGGGGTTTGGCAAAAACTGATTTCAACCCTCCTAGATGTCTTGGAGGGGTTCAAGACTTCAGTGGAGGAAGTAACTGCGGAGGAGGTAGAAACATCAAAAGAACTGGAATTAGAAGTGAAGCATAAAGATGGGACTGAATTGCTGGAATCTCACAACAAAACTTCAATGGATGAGGAATTGCTTTTTATAGATGAGCAAAAAGAGTGGTTTCCTAAAATGGAAACTACTTCTGGTAAAGATGCTACAAACATTGTTGAAATGACAACAAAGAATTTGAGAATGTTACATAAACTTGGTTAACAAAGTAGCAATAGGCTTTGAGAGTTTTGACTCCAATGTTGAAATAAGTTCTACTGCATTAAAATGCTTTCAAACAGCATCATATGCTACAAAGACATGTTTTTTTGAAAGAAAAAGTCAATAGATACAGCAAACATCATTATTTCCTTTTTTTGAGACATGGCCACAGCCACCTAACCTCCAGCAACCACCTCCCTGACCAGTCAGTAGCCATCAACATCAAGGCAAAACACTTTGTCAGCAAAATGGGTATGACTGACTCCCTAAAGCCTTCTATGAATATTATCATTTATTTTTAGCTATAATATGATTTTTAACTAAACTCTACCTTGTTACATTGATCTGTATTTCCATCTTACATAAATACCACACTGTTGTATTTATTGTAACTTTGTGATAAACCTCGAAATAATTTAGTGTGTGTCCTCCAATTCTGTTCTTCTTGTTCAAGTAATTTTGGTTATTCCAGGTCCTTTGAAATTCCATTTAAATTTTTTTATTTTTATTTTTTTATTAAATCATAGCTGTGTACATTAATGCAATCATGTGGTATAATGTGCTGGTTTCATATACAATCTGAAATATCTTCATCAAACTGGTTAACATAGCATTCATGGCATTTTCTTAGTTATTGCGTTAAGACCTTTATATTCTGCATTCAGTAAGTTAGTAAGTTTTACCTGTACTTTTCTAAGATTCACCGTAGGTGTGGTCCCACTGATTACCCTCCCTCCACCTATACTCCCCCCTCTCCTCCCCTCCCTTGCCCCTTTCACCATATCTAATTTATAGCTTTAATATGAAGGCTATAACCCAATTATAGCACAAGAATATGGGGAAATTCCATATAAATTTTAGAATCAGCTTGTCAATTCTGGACCAAACATAACCAATTATTAAGCAAAAAAAAATGTGAGATGAAAAGCTGACTTAGTTTCTCACCTTCATTTCTGAATGGTATTTTTACTATTCTTGGTTAACCCCCGCCTTCCCCAGGACTTTAAAGACATCAATCATCTTCTGTTTTGCATTATTTCTGACAAGAAATTTACCATTATTCTTATTTTTTATTATTTATTATTGTTTTATTTCTCTTCTTTTTCTTTGTGTTTTTTCCCTCTGACTTGTCTTAAGATTATTCTTTTTATAACTTGTTTTAAACAATCTGCTTATGATATGTGTTGGTATTTCATATATATATTATATATATACATGCTATCTTTGACTTATGATGATTTGACTTATGATTTTTCAACTTTTCAATGATACAAAATTAATATGTATTTGAAGAAAATGTACTTAGAGCACCTATCCAATCATGCTGGGTTTTGCTTTCAGTACAGCATTCAGTAAACTGAGAAATTCAGCATTTTATTAAATTAGGCTTTGTGTGAGATGATTTTTCCCAACTGTAGACTAATATAAGTGTTCTGAGTATGTTTACGGTAGTTTGGCTAAACTGTGATGTTCAGTAGGTTAGATTTAACAAATATATTTTCAACTAAACAATATTTCCAATTCAGAGTTAGTTTATTGGGATGTGTACCCACTTAAGTTGAGAAACATCTGTATATTTCTTGGGCTTGAGGTTTCTTGACTTTCTTGGAGATACAGATTTATAGTCATGATCATATTTGGGGAAAAATTGTTTATATTTTTTTCAAACGTTTTCCAGCTCCCCCCGCCCCCGCCCCAAAGAATTGTGATGCTGGCTCACTGATCACTATTCTTGTTTGGTTTTGCTTTCAGGTTTTTTTTTTTTTTTTCTCTTGTGCTGTATTTTTAATTATTACTTTTTTTTGTTCTGTCTTCAAGTGCACCAACCTTTTCTTCTGAATTGTCTGATCTGCTGTTAATAGTACCTAGTTTATTTTCATTTCATTGTAGTTTTCATCTCTAGAATCGTGATGTAGGTCTTTATATCTTCCATGTCACTCTTTGGCACAGAATATAACAGTCTAATGCCCTGGACTTTCAATCTTACTATCTGTGTCATATTTTTTTCTCGTGAGTAACAGGGTTTCATTCTGTCACCCAAGCTTGAGTGCAGTGGCAAGACCACAGCTCACTACAACCTTAACTCCAGGGCTCAAATGATCTTCCTGCCTCAGCCTCCCTAGTAACTGGAACTATAGACGTGCACCACCAGGTTCTGCAAATTAAAAAAAATTATTTTTGTAAAGATGAGTCTTGCTATGTTGCCCAGTGAGCTCAACCTCCGAGCATAAAGTCATCCTTCTGTCTCAGCCTCCCAAAGTGCTGGGATTACAGTGTAAGCCACCACACCCAGTCCATCTGTGTCATATCTGAACCTGTTTATATTGCTGATTTTCTTCCTCATTAAGGAGTGTTTTTCTCTGGTTCTTTACATTCAGGTAAGGGAAACTGAACTCCACCTCTCAGCGTGCAATTTACACGCATCTAACTCTTGAAGAAGTCTTAATGCCAAACGTGTTTTTCTTCTGAAGGACTTACCTTAGACTTAACTACAATCTCAATGGGAAGATCTTTCAGGCCTCTGCTTTCTGGTCTTACCTTTACCTATTTCCTAAATTTACATAATTTTTGATTGGCTGTCAAGCACTGTGAATTTTACATCAGTGCTGGGCATATTGTACTCCTTCGACAGCGTCCTGGCCCTAACCTTTTATGGTACCCAACATAGCCATAACTGCCTGTTTGAAGGCCGTGGCCATCACTCATGCTGAGGATCCGAAGGAGAAGAAACTACATATATCATGTTCCTGCTGATTCCCCAGTAACTAGCGGAGTGCCTGGTATATTGCAGATTCTCAACAATTATTTGTCAAATGAACACATGAATGAATCAGTGAATGGATGAAAAACAAACATTCGGATGCCCTTGTATTTATTTCTGTTATCTGTTGTCATGCAAAAACCTACCCTAAAATGTAATGGTTTAAAACAACCATTTTCTTATATCTCGCAGTTCTGTGGTTAGACTGGGTTTAGCCTGGAAGTCCTTTCACTGATCTTACTTGGCTTTCTCCGGATTGCAATAAAGTGGGTATGAAATCACTTGGGGGCCAACTGTGAGCCTGGGATATGTGGGCCTCTCCCCCTCTGCACACACTTCTCTCTCTGCACAGTCTGTTCATGTGGTCTCTCCAGCTGGGCAACCTCACTGCATAGCTGGTAGCTCTGCCTCTCTCAAACACAGGTGGCCAAGGAGGAAGGAAGCTGAGGCTGCCAATCTTCTTAAAGGCTTGGCCCTAAAAGGGCTCAGGAGACTCGTGTCCACAGCCTTCTGTTGGGTAAGCAGTAACATGGACTGACCTCAACTCAGGGAAGGGAAACTGAACTCCACCTCTCAGCGTGCAATTTACAAGCACCTATTCTTGAAGAGGTCTTAATGTCAAATGTGCTTTTCTTCTGAAGGATTTACCTACCTTAGACTTAACTACAATCTCAACGGGAAGACCTTTCAGGCCTCTGCTTTCTGGTCTTACCCTTACCTATTAGAGGATTGTCCATAGCAAAGGTTTCAGATCTAGACACAGAGTTCCAGCCCAACATTCCAAACTTTTGCTAATATCAATCACCCCATATTCCAAGGGGAGTTCTGGTTTGCTACAAACTCCAGGTGGTGATTAGTTTGCATACCTCCTTGTTTTTGAAAACATTTCTATATCATCACTTTTGGAACTACCATTACTTGCAACCAACTTCTTTCTTTCTCTTTTGACCTTCAATCTGGCTCATAAACTTGCCTTGAATTTGGAATAGTTCTCAATTTTGCCAAAAAATATTCTTTTTCCTGACTTCCTTCTTAAATCCTGCCATGGATGGAATAGTTGCCCAGCCAATTAAAAACAAACAAAACAAAGTGGCAAATCTAGGCCTTCTAGGATCAGAAGGGTCTTGGAAAAAGTCCTTCCCTAGATCTTTGCCAAATTTTAATTTAGGGAAAATAAAACCGAAATGAAAACCTCAGTGAGTTTTTCCCTAACACTGTAATCACCAAGGGGGCAAAGATAAAAGCCATGAAGTTCTGTTTTCATAGCACCTCCCACTGCAGGCATTTAACAACTTGAGACCTGCTTGTCAGCACTAATGTTAAACAGAGGCTTGACAACCTCCAGGAGTTTTGATTCTTTGGTTTCATTTCCTCCTCACTGCCCCTGAAGATCACAGTTGGTTCTTTTAGACCTGGATGTTATGATGATCTAACCTGCTGCCTTTCTCACCAAGGTCACCAGAAGTTCAACCAAACTGACTAGAAAAATCACACATTGGCAAGTTTTAGACTCCATAGAAGATATTCTCATAAAGACCTGGACTCTCCAAGTTTTATTTCCCTACATAGAATTTCTGACTTCAGATGTCAGCTGCATGTTTACTTTCCATTAGGAGGGAAAGGAAATATGCTGGTTCACATGTACAGATTCACACACCATCAGTCAAACTCTCTTCCCTGGAGAGCACGTGATGAATAAATTAGCCTTCTATAAATATACGCTGCAAGTACTCCTGTACCATTCAGAGTCATTGTTATAATTCATCAAAGCCCTGGGACAGCTGGATTGAGGAGGGAAGGCTGAGGAAACAGATTTACCCACTTGGGGTAGATCCTTACCTTTCATTTGGTGCCCCCACTGCTTGGATTTCACCTGTGTCCTTGGGAAAACTTTCAGCTCCTTCACTGGCCCCCTTCCCACTTTCTTAACCTTTTTGCCTGGGATACAACACATTGCCTCTGTGGTCTGATATTTTCCACTAGATAATGCTTTGGGCTATTTTTTAAACCAAGCACTTAAGCTGATAAGAGTCATATTTTTCCCATCTGTATTTCCAACATATTGCCAGAGGTTCTGGGCAACAGATATGTTTTTGAGTAAATAGAATACTAAATCGAGGCAATGGATCATAAGTTTAAGGCAACGAGACTCTCACCTCACCATCCAATAAAAAAGGTCACTAGACTATGAGAAAGAAATGGAATGATGGGAAATAGAAAGTTTTAATAATGCATTCATCAGAAAGATCAGTCAAGCTTTTCTTCCTCCTCCATACCTGAGAAGATAAAGTCCTCATCAGGGCACAGGAAATACGCCCATTTCCATCCCAGAGGACACGTGGTTCTGGGGGATTGATCACAGCAGCCTAAGCGCTCATCTCCTGGAAATCCATCAAACTGGTCTCTTCCAGGTTTGGGGCTTGAGTCATTGCCCTGAGGAGGTACAGGGAGGCACCCACTGATTGGCCTTTTATGTGCATTTAAAAACAGAGGAGCTGCTTAATCTTTCCCAGGCAGGCCGAGCTTCCCGCCAGCTGTGGACTCTTTGCATTCCAGGTGCCCTTGTGCCCTTGAAGGAAGCTGCGGTGCAGAACAGGGTGTAAGAAGCACCCGCACCTGTCCTGAGGGCCTGTAAAGGAATAAAGCAAGAGACTAGAATCCCCTCCCACCTCACTTCCCCCTGAGCTCATGCCCAGGTCCTGGGGACGGTGTCCATTGGGTCTGCCAGGGCTGACTTGGGTTAGGCAAATCAGCAGAAGCCACGTGGTTTGGAGAAGGATAAAAGTTGCCTTCCCTGCTTTTTATCACCGTCCCACACAAGTTTGAAATTCTGAACCCTGGCCTTATTTTCTCAGAAAAAGTTGTTTTAGGGAAAAAAAAAATTTTTTTTAAGGGCGGCACCTGTGGCTCAAAGGAATAGGATGCTGGCCCCATATGCTGCAGATGGCAGGTTCAAACTCGCCCTGGCCCAAAACTGCAAAAAAAAAAAATAAATTAAAATAAATTCAACGACGATACCAAGCAATATTTATCATGAATTACCTCTTGTGGTGCTGCTGCTGCTGTTGTTAGAGAGTTCTGTTGATCACATCCACAAATCACTTTTTCCTCTAATAGTTCCTAGCTCTATGGTGGCTTAATTCCGCTTGTTGTTTGAGGGTTCATTTTTAGAAGCAATAGGTTGTAATACAGTGTCTTGGGAAGCTAGCTTCCATCTTGGGTTTAACTGGCAGCTGTGGCTCTGCTAAATTTCTCCAAACTTCTGTTTCCCCTCTATCCTACTACTTCTGAGCTTTATGTGATGTTTTATTTAATATGGCATGCAAGATATTGGTCTTCAGTCCAAATTACAATTTTACATCAAAACCAATTCTCCTGACACTCAGACCTGGATGATCCATTTGTGAAGTGCGTATGCTGCCCTGGTTCTTGAGGGGAAAATGGAACAGTTCACCTCTCTGAGCCTTTCCCACAATAACAAAAACAAGATTTCCCCAAACAAAGTGATGTAATTTACTAGTTCCCTTCAAGTGCTTTGGCATATTAGGAGTGTATTAAAATACTACAGACATTTCCCCAAAAAGCAAGCCCATCAGAACTTTAAATCTATGCTGGCACACACCCCTAACATTAGCAAGGATCTGGGGTTACTGAAGCAATTATCTATGAATTTTTGAGTTTCTCCTTCAAGAGAAGTAGACTCTGCCTGGCCTTCTGTCTCTCTGTGAAAATATGTCTTGATCACAAGCTTTTACAGACCAGTCTTATTAATGATAGCTGAGGCCAAGCCAGTGAAAGAGAAATTTAAATTCATGTGCAGAATTTAAATTTCTCTAGCAACCTATACCATATACTTCAAAATGGTTGATCCTGAAAAATATGATTACAATTTACATGGTATATTCGTAATTGTTCTTAAGGTCAAAATGAACAGAAACACCCTAATTCTCTATGGTATGCCACAGGGTGATCAACTCTAAGGTGTGATCTCCATTAGATGCTACTTTTACCTCCCACCCCTTCCCTATGTGTTGATTAATTCATTGTCCATGCAACCAGCACTCGTGGGAGTCCTGTGTGCTAAGCAAACCTTCCTTTTTCTCTAGTTGAATCCTGCCATCCTTGAAGGCCAAGGAACGCTGCCATTTCTTACACCTTTTCAGATGCTCCCAGCCCCTGTGGCAATCTCTCTAGACCTCTCTACATTCCCCTGGGAGCTCATTTTGCTCTTACTGTCTCGGTCCCCAAGTAATTCTTCTAGGTTTCTGTTTCCTGAATTGCTCCCTCCTCGAAGGCTGGGGTTGCTTCTCTGTGTTGCTCCAGGCCCAGCAGTTCAGAGCTATGTGTTTGAATGAGCCAGTGGTCTCCAGACTCCCCCTGCCCTGTCTCTCCTGCCCCCAACCATCCTTCCTCGTGTTCCTCCAAGCACACTCCTGCTCAGAGCCTGTGTCCCTGCTAGACTGTCTGGGATACTCTGCTCCTTGCTCCTGTCAGGTCTCTGCTCTGTCCCCTCACCAGACAGAACTTCTCTGACCACTTTGTGGGAAACTTGCCCCCAACATCCACACACACTATTCTTTCATTTTTCTTTAACATTAACCACCGAACTCATTATGTGTTTATTAGTATATCTGTCACTACCACCCAGGATATAAGCTCCTGGGCTTAGCAGGGTTTGCCCCTCCTGTTCACTGCTATATTTGAGGGTCCAGAACAAGATCTGGATCATGGAGGAGCAGTGCTTGTATACCAGCAGAGTTAATAAATGAAAAGTGTGCCTTCCAGGGAAACTCGGCCTGTAGTGTGAATCCCTCTTGAAGGTCTCATACAGCACAGCGCAAGGGTCACCACTCAGCTCAGGTGTCCACCTTCTGCTGGATTTGCACAAGCCAGGATTGACTGCACGAGCTCTGGAGTCCATGGTCTTGCCCGAGTGCCAGGCCTGGTCTACCTATGTGTTCTTTGGTTAGGTGATCTTTCCCAGCTTCTGTTCCTTTCCTGCAAGATGAGACTCTTCACTGTTGGAAAGGAGAAACAAGATCACTCAGAAATGCTGGTGGCACACAGTAGGTGCTCAGTGTTGGTCCTTGGTCTGTGGGCAGGATGGCAGGTCTCTCATGATGTTTTAGCCGCTAGAAAGAATAACGATGAGAGGTCAGTGTTGGCTCTTTGAATATCTCAGTTCATAAACTGAAGAATGTGGATGTCAGTGGTGGTTATTGTCCTGCAACTCCAACCTGAATGGGATGGGAGCTTTTAATGTCAGGCTTATAGGATGACAGTTAGCCTCCCTAGTAAGAAGCATTGGAGCCATGAACTTGCCTATACCCTTCACTTTACACAGGTCCATAATTCTTGTTGCCCTTCAAATCCCAGGTTTGGGGGTAAGAGTTTGCCATTGGTTGGTGCTGGTCTGATG
The DNA here is from genome assembly GCA_963573935.1 of Arctocebus calabarensis. NCBI lineage: Eukaryota > Metazoa > Chordata > Mammalia > Primates > Lorisidae > Arctocebus > Arctocebus calabarensis. The sequence goes on from CAUYON010088969.1 coordinate 77,679, forward strand.
TGGAGATAATAGAAGCAAAGAAAAAAAGAAAATGGGAGAAAATGCCAGTGTCAAAGCTGCTTGGTTGAATTTTTGAGTGTCTTGGTTTGGGAAAGTCTCTGATACGCTGTTATAACAACACAGTCTGATTTTTTTCCCCAGGTATTAAGTGTTCTTTTCCTGCTTTTGTTCAGACCAGGGGAAAGGGCTAGGAAACACTTCTAGGGTTTCCCTGTGAAGGTTTGCCCTCTTATTCCTACAGTAAGCATAAGTGCGTTTCCTACAACCTAACCTAACAGACCGGGCCCTGGACCTAGCAGCTTCCCCACACGGGTCAGAAACTCGGCATTAAGTGACATCAGCACCAAAGCAGATCTAACTCGGTGCCCACATGCCCGCCCATCTCCAATAGGGTGTATCTCTTTACACAGTGCTTATTTTTCTCATTTTCTAAGTTTAGTGTTTGGTTAATTCTCATAACAGCTCTAAAAAAAGGGTTTGGAGTTCTTTTACTATTGCCTGTCATTATGATGCCTAAAGTAATTTTCCTTTAGTGATCCAAAATATTCTTCAAAGTTTAATTTGACCTTGAGAAGAAAGAGTCATTCTCATAGGCAATTTGACAGTAAATTTGAAAAATCGCCTCTGCGCATCCTAACAAGTGCTCTCTTTGGGAAAAGCCAAGGAAAGCTGAGAAATGATGTGTAGACTCTCTTCAATCATGTTTTCTTTCATAAGGCATATCTGATCGTGAAGTGACAGAGCCTGGGGGAAAAGATCAAGTTGGAAAAAAGAAAAGTCTGAAGGTGTTTCATTTCCCTGATCCAGCTGACGCATAATGGTCAGACTTTTTTCTACTATGCTGCTACCCAATATTAACTTGCTCTCTTACCAGAACATTTAAATAAAAATGAAAGAAAACAATGGCGATCAGTTTCTTACAAACATCGCACTTTTATGGACAGCAACTCTTTCCTTGCACATGGCTAACCAGCGAGGGACACAACCTTCTGTAGGGGTCAGGCAATGGGTTGAAGAGATGATGCATCAGCAACCTCCGTGCTCCTGGCTCTGTCTGGTTGGACTTGGACTTCATTGTGAATTTCCACAGTTCAGAGCATTTGATGACAGGAGATCAATGTGTGACAGAAAGTTCAAGGCAGTATGATATTTGTAAGGATCAGGAGACCGGCCTCTAAACCTGGGTCCAAATGTGGGTTCTTCTTGTGCCTGCTGTGAGTTCCTTGCCTCTCAGTTGCTTTCTATTTAAAATGGGGACAATAATCCCTCCCCCAGGAGAGCTGGAGACTGGAATGGGATAACTTGGGCTGAGGACTTGGAACAGGGCCTGGCCCTCTACAGTTCACATCCTGGTGGTTTCCATAATTCAAGTCTCTGGACCTAAGAGAGCAAGATTCTTGGAAGCAGGGCTTCGAAGACAAAAGTCATAGAATTCAAACACACACACATTGTTTAGCTTCTGCTTTTTCTATTTCTATGCCAAAGTTGAAGCCTGGATTGTAATTTTGAGGACCACACATTGACAATCCTGGGAACAATAACTCGTGTTGTTTTAAAGCCCACTAGAGACCATTGATATGTCTGAACTCAATTGGAGTGCTGGATGCAGCAGTCCGACCCCTCTCCCCGCATTCTGGCCCTCTCTCCCAGTGAAAGGAGTCCGGGCTGCTGTCCTGTCTATTTGGGAAGAGACAAAATTCACAGCCTGGTTTCCAAACTTCAGTCATTTTCAATCCATCTTCATGTCCCCTGCGATGTCCAAGCACACATTTACTATAACTCATTTATTGTTATTCTTTAAATGTGCCTAAATACATAGGCTTTTGTTTCTTTGCTTCATTCAACATAATCCAACCAACCTCTGAAATTACCCTTGGATGTGCTAATTAGATTTTTAATAATACACAAGAAACTACGCAGTAATTAAAACAAAATCACATCTATCTCACCTAAAACAGTCTTGTCTACCACCTTGGGAACATGGAGCACCCTTTGCGGGGACACAGCCCTACAAGTCTGTTAGAAGTGTGAGTTTCTAAGGAAGGATTGTTCTCTGTGAGACAGAACCTTGACGGAAGACCCTTGCAAAACCATTGCACTGAGGTCTTTGGTTTTGCTCTGCTGTCAACCCAGAGCTGAGGACTCCAGAATGGCAGACTCACAGAGGCCGTTTTCCATGAGATAAGTGTGTCTCAGACAGCTGTCACTGAACAATTAACCTTCAAAATGAGAGCTCAATTCCCAAACATGTGTTCTCATGTGTGAGGTCCTATTCTCATCATCCAGAGCTGCTATTATAGACACAAATAATATATATATTTTCCCATTTGTAATTATCTCCTCTTAATGCAGTCAGGATGATTGTGACGTATGCTGTAACTATTGACTCTTCACAGTTGGAAATGTTAACATATTGTGAAAATATGCACAAAATCATTCTTTCCAAGCTGACTTTTGCTGTTAAAATTAGAAAGACCAATATGAGTTTGAACAGCATGACTAGGAAAAGTAGATGATCAATTCTTATGCTTAGAAATGCAATTGCCTCTCTGGAACCAGGATTTCTTATTTCCACATCTTATATCTTCTTGCACTTATTATAATAAAGACAATAAAGCAGGAAGAAAGAGGGTGAGGGTTGAGAGGAAATAATGGAATATTTTAGTGTAGTATGCTTTCGATTTTAATATTTTTCTATTTGTATTATAAATTTAGTTATTAGAAAATTGACAAAATATATTTGGTTTTTTGAGGGGTTTTCAAGTGAATTTTTGATTCTACTATCTGTTGATTTGTTGCTCATCCAGAAGACAGAAAAAGTATTGAAAACCAAAAGGAAAATCCAGGCAGTATACATATTCTTAAAAATTTGTCACTAAAATCTAGCACATATCTATTGCACTGATAGACCAAACTCATTTGTTCAGATCTGAAACTTGGCAAAGGTGTCTTTCACGAGACCAAGGAATCCTTCAATTTTTAATAATAATTAGCATTTCTGTTCTAACAACCATAACCGGATGAAAAATATTATTTGAGGGCACACATAGGAAGACAACTAGTTTCCATTCTTTCTGCCATCTCCTTGGAGAATCTCAGTGGTTTCTGGCCCAGGATTGCTTTTCTTCCTGCCAGTTTCACGGGCATTTTTCCCATAGAATCACCAAGAGGATGAATCTGTCACTCACAGAAGCTGCAGGCACGTGTTTCCGGGTTTTCACACAGAGAACATTTCATGGCCCACAAGTCCCAGAACTGAGGTTCAAAAGCCACGCCCCTGCCCCCTGCCACCATAACAATTCACATCGTTTCTCCATGACCCTAAGGAGAACTTCCCAAGGATGCCCTAACCCTAACCCTAACCCTTCCCTGCTGGGGGCTCCACGTCTGTAGAGGAACACCTTGCTCTGAGTCTGTTGGGCCTGACATCTAGAAATCAGAAATTTGCCTCGGTGACCCCCCAAACGCATTTCGAAATGTTTCCTTGTTTTAACTGTTTATCAGAGATTTATTACAGATCAGCAAAGAGCTGTCTGTCCCACCTGCCTGAAAGGGATATTTAAAACCTTGACTATTTTACTCATACCCAGCACTAATAAGAACTGACAGATCATATAGGCAGAGAGGACATTCCCATATGTACATTTTACAAAAAATTAATTTCACCTCAAATCAGACCACCCAGACAGAAAAAAAAAACGCCTCCTATACTAAATGAGGCGTGGAGGAGACACTTCTAATTAAAGTTTGAGTCCTCCATCCGGGTCTGTGTTAAAGCAGTGAGTATTTTATTTTAACATGTGGTTTTGCTATGGATATTTTGTAAAGATAACATGAGGTTTTGCTTAACACCATAATGTACTTTAATATTTATTTCCATAGAGCCTGGGTTCAGGGCCTGAAGTTTTTTTGAGAAAAAAGCTATAAAAATCCCAGCTATAATCACTCCATTAGGATGACTTTTTAAATTGTTCACAAGAGCATATTATTTAAAATTGCACCCAGTGTCTTAAGAAAACATACTTCTTAAGTTAGGTTAACCTGGTTATAAACATCTGTAAAATTACACAAAATGTTTTTTTAAAAACATACTTTGAAAGTTAGAATAACATGGTCATCAACCTTTGTTTCTGTGTTTCATCAGAAATCTCTGGAGTTCGGGATTCTAGGGAATTAGAGAAGCAAAGATCTGGAACATTCTTGAGCGAGGTTTGCTCTGAGGCTGGAGTGCAAGTTGTCTTTGCTCAAGCAAGTCCCTTGGTGGGATATTGATCAGAAGCTGCATACGTGGTTTCACTTGATGTCCTGACTGTTCCAATGAATTAAATGTATTTCAAATAGATAAGCTAGAAGATGGGTTTTTAAATATGCAGAACAACAGAGCAGGAAGTCCATATGGCATAGAATAAAGACACACGCACTTCTGAAAACTTAAGAGGCTGTCATCCGCTAAGCCTGCCCGTAATAGCCACTCTCAAGCATAATTGCCACCCGTGTGTCCGTGATGAAAAGTACATCACGCTGGCCAGGAAATTGGCTTAAACTACAACAAGAAAGATTTAGATTAGCTGAGGCAGAACTTCCTGCCCAAGCGACTCTGGGTACTCTGGGTGAGGGCCTGGGCTGCTCTTCAGAATCCCCTCTCTTCTTCTTTTCTTCGGGCTTCAAACTTCTCGCGGAGCTGTGGAGTACTTGTTGTTACTGTCTGCAGGAACATGCGGAAAAACGAATTTTAAGAAATGTGCTGTTTCCTCACTTTCTATTTGTGGGACTGTGATGGATTCTGATGGAGTAACACACGGAGACTGTGACCTGCTCAGCGATGTTGGGGACTGTTCTGGAAACCTGTGTCTGGCCGAGGAGGAAGCTGTGGGTAGCACAGCAACCGTGCATCCCAGGTAGAGCTGCAGGGCGTTCAGAAGGTTCAGAGGGATTTCATGCACAGAGTATGACCCTTCAAAGCCTGAGCAGGCAACGAACCCAGGAGAGGCTGGGGCGATGGGTTTGAGGGATGAATAGCCAGACCAGTTCAGAAGTTCTCAATTCTTGTTTGTGGGGCTGGGATCAGGAGACAGAAAAAGTCAAAGAAGGAAGCAGCTGCAGCGGGAACACCTGCGTTCCGAGCATGCCAACCATTCGGCCATGGAGCAGGCCCCATGGGACTGAGATTGCCAGGGAAACCTGCACATGCAACACGTTCAATTCTTACATGTTTCCTCAAATCACATATGAGCAGACAGAGCAAGTGCTGGCGACTTCTGCTGATGCCTCAGGTTCCACGGAGCTGGGGTGGCTTCTGCTCCTAGAGCACCTTCATCTGACCCCAGAACGCTGCCATTGGCTCTGGCATCCCATGGGTGGGAGGCACTGAGAGGGGTCCCTGGGAGAGGGAGGGGAGCCCAGCTCCCCTACTTAGAGGTCTAGAGCCGTCACAGCGTCCTGTCCTCTCATGAGCCACACAGGCTTCTCATGCTGGAAGTTCCTTGATGCCTTCCCAGGTCTCTCCAGGGTGAGGGGAGCCCCAGGGCACCAAAGGCTTTGTCCCTCCCGGCCCAGGCAGTGAGGGAGCCCGCCCAGCCTCCTGCCCGCCGGGCACCAGGAGTCCCTGGCTCCAGGCCTCCTTCTGCCTATGTATGGGGCCTGGGTGCCATTTGGCCAGCCCTGGAATATGCCCTTGAGCTGCTTATTTGGACTCCTGCTTCAGAGACTGGAGTATTAGAGATAATTAGAAGCACTCCTTTCAGTGGATTCTGGGTTATTTTGCCTGTTTGGGGTAATAATTCTCATTATGCTTTGTGGTCCTTTTTAATAAAAATGACATTCCCCTTATCTTTAAAGGTTGAAATCTCAGCCTAATGTATGACCCATGCTATCCTTGGAGAGTTATAAAAATTAGATTATATAACCTCACATTTCCCACTAATGAACATGGTGATGCTTCAGCCCAATGAGAGGGAGTCGAGAGATGGGGATTTATGCTTTAATAATCCTGCTTAGATTGGTGTGCATGGCCGCGGGCAGTGGGCCTCCGACGGGTACAGCAGGCGCTGCGGCTTCCCTGGCCAGCAGGGCAATATATTTTAAGGCAATAAATCTCTCTCGGGTGAGGGCTTCTTACACTGCACCAGGGGCTGGCTGTGGCAGTGGTTTAGTGTATGAAATTGCTCTGAAAATAAGGCTGTTCTTATTATCTAGAGAAATACCACCTGGAACCAATGTTCTTTGCATCCTAATCTGTAGAAGCTGCTCTGGGCACCTAGTGATGCCAGGTAGAACAACGGTTGCCACACAGGCATTTTTTTTTTTCATTTATTCCTCATGATCTTGCTATAAGGTAGACCCTGCCAGTGTCCCCATTTTGTGCTATAGCCTCCCTGAGGACAGGGTACTATGTCTTCATTTCACTACCCCCAGTGCCTAGGGAAGTTTATGGTCTTTACTGCCATACACAAGGAATGAAAGACCTGTAATGGTTAATTTTATGTGTCAATTTGGCTGGGCCATAGTACCCAGATATTTGGTCAATATCAACATCAATCTGGATATATCTGTGAAGATGTTATTTGGATGAGATTAATATTTACATTGGCAGATTTGAGTAAAGCAGATTACTCTCCCTAACATAGGTGGGCCTCTACCAATCTGTTGAAGGCCTTCATAGAAAAAAAATGACTTCCCCAAGCAAGAAGAAATTCTGCTATCAGATGGATTTTGGACTGCAATTGCAACTCTTCCCGGGGTCTCTAGCCTGCTAGCCCACCCTGAAAATTTTGAACTTGCAAAAGCATGTATGTGTATGTGTGTGTATAGAAACAACACAAATGTAGATCACCATAAGAAGAGATAAATAAAATGTGGTGCATCCAAATGACAGACTATTATTTGGCAATAAAAAACAGCATAGTACTGATATACACCACAACAACGTTATGCTAAGTGAAGGAAGCAAGACAGAAAGGATGCATATTATATGGTTCATTTATGTGAAATGTCCAGAAGAGGGAAACCTGTGCAGACAAAAAGTAGATTAGTGGTCACCTGATGCTGAAAGAAAATTGGAGGGAAATGTTTGAATAAACACATCGTTTCTTTTGGAAGTGATGAAATGTTCTAGAATTAATCATGGTAATAGTTGTACAACTCTGCAAATATACTAAAAACCATTTAATCATATACCTCAAATGGGCGAATTATATATTATTGTATGTGACTTTTAAAAAGTTCTGGTTCTCAGGCGGTGCCTGTGGCTCAAAGGAGTAGGGCGCCAGCTTCATATGCTGGAGGAGGCGGGTTCAAACCCAGCCCCAGCCAAAAAACGCAAAAAAAAAAAAAAAAAAAAAAGTTCTGGTTCTCCTATGGCCCAGATTTGAAAAACTCTTGCTACTCCACAGAGCAACACTGGCCTTAGGTGAGACCCTGTTGTCAGACAGGCAGATTCTCAGGCCCAGCCTCAGATCTACTGAATCAGAGTCTGCATTTAAACAAGAGTTCCAAGGGCATCCTGTGCACATTCAAGTTTGAGAAACAGCTACTTAAAAATAAGCATTCATTGCCTCTGTCTGCCCCAAGACTCTCATCCTCGGCAGAAGTCAGTTTTTTGGTTGTCTGGGGAAGTTTCTCGAAGAAGGAGGAAGTCAGTGGACCAGCTTCCTGGAGTATAATTTGCAGAAAACTTCTATATTGTACTTGGGCAATTTTCATTTCTAAAGAATGATGACCTTTCTTCCAGCTTCCAGCACTTGAGGGATGAACAATGAGGGGCACAGAAAAGAGACGGAGAAAGTCTCATAGAAGTCTCTGTTTGCTTTTTCCACTTCACGAATTAGGGGATATCATGGTTGCTTTTAGAGGGAAGCCCCTTCCCTGGGTTACCCTTCTGGAGTTATGAGGGTGAGATCCCCTCATCTGCTTTACAAATCATTCATTCATTCATGCTGGTGAGTCCTGCAGGAGTGGGAACTACATCTGATGCATCCCAACCTTGGGGTCCCTGGCCCTCAGCAGATTGGAATGAGGACAACGACAATGGCACTTACTAAGAGTCAGTTTACTCTGTCCTGGGCCCTGTGTCAAGCATACCATGTCAGTTGTCCCACTTACTCTTCACCATAACCCCAGGAAGTGGAGGGACTGGCATCTTTAAGTCCATTTGGCAGACAAAGAAAACAGAACCTAAGGAGTAACTTGGGTGGTGTCACTCAGCTGACATCTAGGGGGACCAAGATTCCAATCCAGTTTGTCTGACTCCAGTGGATGGGTGAATGTTGGGATAATTTGGTTGATTTGGGTTTTTTGGTGAATGGATGTGGGCAGGGTGAGAAAGGAGGAAAGCCCTGTGGAGCTGCCTGTCCCCAGTGGGATTCAGGAGAACAGAGAAGTTGAGGCAGGGAATCAGGGAAGGCTGCTTATCTCTACCCTCTATCCTCCATCCCTGGCAGCCATTGGCTTGGTACAAATGGGGATCCTGACCAATCCTTTCACCTGATCAGCCGGGTGTCCCATGACTCTGGACAGATCCACCTGCTGCCTGCATTAGACCATAAACACATTGCTGTACCTATTCACAAGATGGGGAGTAATAGGAGATGATGTTGGTGAGGTCAATGAAGGTTAGGTTTTGAAGAGACTTGAATGACCTAGGAGTTTGGATTTTATCCTAAATGCACTGGGGAGACACAAAGGCTTTAAACAGAGAAATGACTCTAGCATATTTTGTTAATTTTCACTCTAATCATTATTATTTCCTTCCTTCTGTTTGCTATTGGTTTATTTGGCTCTTCTTTTTCCATGTCTTTGGAGGGTAGGTTATGTTATAGATTGATATCTTTTTCTTTCTTAAAATATAGGCATTATAGCTATAAAATTCCCTCTATGCACTGATTTAGCTGCATCCCACAAATTTCAGTAAGTTGTGTTTTCACTTTCATTCATATCAACGTGTTTTTGAATTTCTTTTATGATTTCTTTCTTTGACTCATTGGTTATTTAGGATTGTGTTGTTTGATTTCTTCATACTTCTGAATATCTCAAAATTTTTTTGTTATTGTTTTAAATTTTATTTGATTATAATCAGAGAACATACTTGGTGTTATTTCATTCTTCTTAACTTCATTGAGGTCTGCTTTATATCACAGCATATGTTGCATGTGCATTTGAGTAGAATATATGTTCAGCTATGTTAGATATTTTATAGACATCTGTTATATCTTTATTTTTAACTCTTCTTTTCCTTGCTAATATTCTGCCTAGTTGTTTTATCATTTATTGGAAGGGGAATATTGAAGTCTCCAAGTATTATTGTCAAATTTTTTTTTCTTCTTCCATTATTGTCAGCTTTTGTTTCAGGTAATTTGGGACTCTTTCAAGTGTATATATGTTTATAATTATTATATATTCCTGATGAATTGATATTGCTACATTACAAAACTCCTCTCTTGTCATAGTAATATTTTTTGTTGTAAAGTCTACTTCACTTGCTTACATTATCTCTTCTCCTACCATTTTACTTCCAATTGGTTTGTGCCTTCAAATCTAAAAGGTATCTTTTGTAGACTGATAATAAATGGTTAGATCTTTTATCCAGTCTGACAACCTCTGCCTTTTGATTATACTGTCTGTTCTACTTTAATTTACTGATACTATTGCTATAGTTATGTAGTGTGTATATAAATATGTATGTATGGGTATGCAATTTATATTTTTATTTCCTATATATCTAACGTTGTTTTTATTTCAGTGTTCCTTCTTTCCTGCTTTCTTTTGCATTAAGTAAATATTTCTAGTGTTATTGTTTTAATTCCTTTAATGAATTCTTTAAGTATATTTTAAGTTATTTTATTAATGTTTGTTCTAGATCTTCTAATATGCATCTTATTATAATCTATATGTCATAATTATACTAACTTAATGCCAATGAAATACAGAAATGTCACTCCTATATAACTCTTTCCCTTGTTCTACTCTTTGGACCCTTACTGTTATGAGTATTACATCTAAGTACAGGGTGGCCATAAAGTTTGTGTGTAATTTAAAATGGTGTGCAACTTTATGGCCACCATATATTTTAGAAACCCAGCAATTGTTATACATGTAAAAAATGTACATGTACATGTAAAAAATAAATAAATAAAAATTATTGCATTATATAATTTTATCTTTAAAAAGATGAGAGAAGAATGAAGCAAAACTACCTATTTGTAGAGTTGATTATATTAACCTTACTTACCATTTCTGGTTCTCTTCATTTGTTCTTTGTATTTAACTAACTGGTGTCATTTTCTTACTCCAATTCAGCATCTTCACTTGGAGCTGTCTCTGTCAAATATATTTATCTGTGTTGTAGTTCCAACTGTACATACAATTTATACAATTGCATTTTAAATTAGTCAAGGTGGAAAGGATAAAATACATGCAATTATACTGTCTTTTATAATTATATACATAATTACCTTTATTTGTGCATTATTATTGTGCAATATAATATTGTGTATTATAATATATTATTGTGCTTTTATAATTATATACATAATTACCTTTATTTGTGCATTATTATTTTTTCATTTAGATTCTAATTATCATCTGGGGTCATTTGCTTTCAGCTTAAAGAACTAACTTCAGTATTTCTTGTAAGGCAATTCTGCTAGCAACAAATTATCTGTTTTTGTTTAACTTGGAATGGCTTTTTTGCCTTTATTCTTGCAAGTTAATTTTGCTAGACACAAAATCCTTGGTTGCCAGTTTTTTGTTAACACTTCATCCCTTTGAATTTGTCATCATAGACATCTGAACTCCAGCATTCCTGATGAGAAATCAGCTGTTAATTTTATCAGAGTCTCTTTGTACATGAGTCATTTTTCCCTTTCTCCTTTTAAGATTTTTCTTTGCATTTGTATTATAACATTTTACTTATGATATGCCTGAGGATCTCTCTGCATTTATCATACTTGGAGTAGATAAGTTTCTTAATATATAGATTAATGGTGTTTTGTCAAATTTGGAAATTTTTCTGCTGGTATTTCCTTGAATATTTTTTCTCCTTTCTCTCTCTCTTGCTCTTTCTGGCATTTCTATTATGCATATGTTGGTGAACTTAATGGCTTCCCACATTTCTCTGAAGCCTCCTGTTCATTTTTCTTTATTCTTTCTCCTCTGTGTTCTACAGATTGCTTGATTTTATCAATCTACTTTCAAGTTTGCTGATTTTTTTTCTTCTGCCAATTTAAATTTACTGATAAGTCCTTCTAATGAATTTTTAATGTTGGTTATTGTACATTCCAACACCAGGATTTCCATTTTGTCCCTTTTTATAATTGCTCTTTCTTTATTGACATTATCTATTTGATCTGCATGGTCATTATACTTATTACTAATTTGTTTAAGCATGTTTTCCTATAGTTCTGTGAACACATTTATAATGGCTACTTTGAAGTTTGTTTTTTTTTCCTGTTATATACATTTAGTTATGCTCATGGGAAGGTTCTATTCCTGCCTCTCCCAGCCCTCATTCCCAGAGTATTGGCCATTCTTTTGTAAGTATTTTTTATTGCATGTCTCATAATTTTTTTGTTGGAAACTGGATAATATTTTATAGCCACTCAGCAGAACTGATATCTCTGTGGGGCTTGCCACTTGCCTATTTAGTGACCGGATCTACTATTTTAGTAACTCTTCATCCCTTTGCCCCCTTTCCTCCACAGTATGAAGTCTCTGATGTTGTTTGTCAGGGGGCAGTCTTGAGGATGCCTCCACTCAACCTGGGTTGACAGTCGCTTTTTCTGTGTTTGTTCATGCTGACTCTTTCCCTGATCATAATCAGCTATTAAACTCCACTAATTGCCATTTGGTTACCCTCTTGTTTTCAGTAATGCCCTAGGAACATAAATTCATGTGCAGACTAATCCAATCAAATCCACCTTTGAAGGGATAGTTCCTAAGGTCAGTGTTTCAGATTTGTTCTGACTCTAGGTCTCCTTCCAGCTGCCTCTTTCTCTAGTTCCTTCAGGAAAACTAGCTAGCCTACAATTTAGCCTATCTCTCCAATAAAACTACTAATCTCCTCCCAGTTGCCTTTGACAACAACCTCTACTGTTTTTAAGGACACACTTAGACTTGCACTCCTCCACAATTCCTTGTAAATAAATTCCCAGTTCCTGTGGGAAGAGAGCAAAATGTTCTATTTTTGGCTTTCTCCACCCTCCAAGCAAAATCCCTGAACTTCTCCAAACTATAGCTATGGAGCTGGAAGTGAAGGCAATAGCATGATTTTTTTTTTTTCCTGAGTGACAATCCCACTTTTAGGAGCTGAGCATTTGGTGAGGGGGTGAACAAAACGATAGACATACATCTTCTCAGGTTGCCCTTCTTCCATGGAACCACCACCCTATGAACGAGGATGATTAAGACCTTGGCATTCTTAGTGGTACCTTGACCCACTTGCATTAGGGCTGGGTGGAAGGAGGAAGCCCCACCTTTTATCTGCACTAGTAGTTGGTTTATAAGTTAATTATATTATGGCATACCATACTTTTATGATAGCAGTTATTTGAAATTTGGTGAGAGCCGCCTTATTGCTAGAATGATCATGTAATTTGATATGCAAACAGGGACAATTTTCTTTGGGGTAAATGCTAAGATGTTAAGGCAAAAGTTATAAACTGATACTGTCCTAAAAATGAGAATTTATCTTGCCCTCTTTATGCCTGAGTATGTCATCAAATTTTTTCATATTTCATGTGTATTTGAAAAGAATAAGAATCGTGCATTTATCTGATGCAGTATTTTATATACCAGTTTTCTTCAAGAAAATAAAAATTGATTAGAATTAACCCTCAGAGCATTATTATTATTATCATTATTATTATTATTTTGGAATTCAATGTGTAGGTTTAAAGACATGCTTTTCTCTGTTACTTCTTGGACCTCAGGCCTCCCACGTGTAGTCCCTTCTCTTTTTTCTTGAAGTACAACTTTTAGAATTTCCTTTTTGAAGTTCTATAGCAAGAAAAAAAAAACACCTCAATTTTTGTTTGTCTGGAAGTACCTTTCCCTCACTCTTGAAATATGTTTTCACAAGGTATAAAATTCTAGTTGACAGTAATGTTTCTCTGAGCACTTTTAAGGTAACAAATTCTAAAATTTGTCTTAACAAATTCTGCTGTCTTTTCATTTGGCTTTTGCTGCTGAAAAGTTAGCTCTCTGTTTTTTTGAAGGTGGTCTGTCTACTTGCTCTGGCTGGTCTTTTTGTAAACTTTTAACTTCATAAAATAAAAAAATTTGAAAAATACAGACCAGTACAGTGAACTCTAGAGTACTCTGGCTTTTAAAATGTTTATTTTTTTCCCTTTTGTGTATTAAAGTTTCATGTGTGTGCATTTCTTTAAATATATCTTGGGGGGTATTCATGAAGGCTGATTTCTTTTATTTTTTGTCCCCATTTCCACTATACCCTAATTCCATGTAGATCAAGATTTCTCAAACTCAGCGCTGTGAACATAATTCTTGGTTGTGCGGGGCTGTCTAAACCATTGTAAGATGTCAGCAGCCTCTTTTTCCTATACCCACCAGATGCTAGTGGTACATACCCACCACCACTGCCAGTTGTGACAACCAAAATTTCTCCAGATTAATTTAGACACATCTTAATTTTTTTTTGGAAACCGAGTTTCACTATGTCACCCTCAGTAGAGTGCCATGACATTAGCTCACAGCAACCTCAAACTCCTGGGCTTAAGCAATTCTCTTGCCTCAGCCTCCCAGTAGCTGGGACTACAGGTGCCCGCCACAATGCCTGGCTATATTTTTGTTGCAGTTGTCATTGTTGTTTAGCTGGCCCTGGCAGGGTTCGAATCCACCAGCCTCAGTGTATGTGGCTGGCGTCATAACCACTGTGCTACCGGCGCTGAGCCACATCTTAAATTTTTTCATTAACATTTTCTGTTTCTTAATGTTTCATTCATATATTCTGGATCGTCATTATTGTTGAACTGCAGTTGGGATAATGTTCCCACTACTTCTCTGTTCGTTTACATCTTTTGAGTCATTTTTATTAGTTTTTGTCTCTGGTTACATTCAAGTTTATCTTTTATTTCTCTAAACATGATCATTTTATGTTCTGTCTCTCATAATTCCAGGATCTGAGGTCAGTTACCGATGTGTTACTTGTGTGCTCAGAAAGAATTGCTCATTTTCTTTTGAACATCGTATGTGGGAATTCTTGATCTGTGGCACAAATATGGGTTTTGTTTGTTTCTTCTTTTTGTTTTTTGGTGAAGATTTAATTTGGCTTCTGCTGGATGCCTTGGATTTTACTAATTTAAAACCACTTAAGTTGTTGGCTGGAGGATTTTCAGACTCTCAGTTATAAGAATTCTGCCTGCAAATCTAAGTGAGGGTCAGGTGGGTATCAATTCTCAGGAACTATTTATTTTTTCTTTAAGACAAGGTCTCACTTTGTTGCCCAAGCTAGCTAGAGTGCCATGGTGTCATCACAGCTCACTGCAACCGCAAACTCCTAGGCTTAAGTGATCCTCCTGCCTCGGCCTCTCAAAGTACTGGGATTACGGATGTGAGCCACGTGCCAAAGCACTATTTTGTTCTTTTCTTTCTGTTCTGAAGTTCAAGAGTTCTAATGTCTCTGGGAGTCCCATTAGAGGTAAGGAAGTAGTAGAATTATTTCTAATTCACCCGGCACTGAAAATCTATCTCATGGGATCCTGGTTTTATTAGTTAAGGTCTCTTGTTTGGCTCCTTCCTCCTAGGTGGACCTTGTACTTTGTTCCTTGTGATGCTTTGAAAATCTCAGCTCCATATACTCTGTTCTGCAAATGTCCCCCGGGTGAAGGCTCTTTCATTTTCTGTCTTATTTTGGGGTTCATACCTTCATTTCATTAAATAACAAAATGTTCTTTATTTTCTTGCTAGCTCACCTATGTACTTCAGAAGATATTTACATTTGGGGGGCAGTATTTTTAGCTATTTTCATGGGAAAATTGATCAAGGTACCTAGTTCGTAATTTTTCAGAAAATGGATATTGAGTTACCTTTTTTCCTCTTCCTAGTTACAAGCAGTTAGTTTATTGGGCATGCCATTTAAAACTCTGCCTGCTTTATCCTCAGTACACATCTAGCCTGAATTTCTCAGGCTAGTGTTTCGCTGGAGTTGCAGATGGAGAAATAAACCAGAAGCATCATGAAATTGCTGTTTTCACAGACCTTTCCTTCGCCTTTGACTCTCTTGCTGGAACCAATTATAGGCCAACGTGTGTGAACTTGATGTAGTCCTCCAGTCACTGCAGCTTGCCCTGAGTAAATCACTATCTCAGCACAAATGGTTGCTGGCCTGATCAGTCAATAATTTCCAGTACTGAGGAAACAATTTCTGGCACCCACATCTTTTTAACTTGTTCTTCAGTAATAGCACTCCACTTTTGAATGAGCTTGGAGTGTGGCCACCTGTGAATGATAAATAGAAAAATGTGCCAGGGAGATAGTTTGCTGTAACCCACTGGGAATGACCAGTAGCTGCAATAATAATAATAATGGTAATGAGCATGTTGGTGATGACAGCGCTGTTTGTTTACTCTGGACCATTCACCATGCTCAGGAAGTACCTGGATTAATCCATTCAGGTGATCTCATCTAATTAATATCATAAACTATTGGCCCTGATATCTAATTATTGCCAGAGGCAAAACTCATTAATAACTTCTTTATAGCTAATAACCCCCTTCAGCACCTCACCTCATTCAGTCTTCCTGGCACTAATTTAGGCAAACACTTCACGTGGGTGGGGCCATCAACCTTGTACTCTATGGATCTTTCGATGGTCTATTTTTATGGATGAGGTGGGTGTTTAGTATTCTTACTGCAAAAAAAAAAAAATGTTCCAAGTTAAAATTATTACAGTTCTGTTGTATATTGTGAAACTTTTAGGCATTGATCCTGATTCGTCTATAAGAGATGTATTGGGATGTGTGCTAAGAAAATCTTGATTCTGCAATATGTCTTGGGGTCACCTCCGTGTGGGGATGAAGTGACTTCTCTTATAGTTTCAGAACCTTGAGTGTAACACATCTGTTATGCTATGACAGTGATTTTCAAACCTGCCAAAAAGTTGGGCAAATTATTTCTTTTCTTTTCTTTTCTCTTTCTTTCTTTCTTTTTTTTTTTTTAGTCCTGATGAGTTAAGAGTAAGTTGCTCACATTAAGACTCCATCACTCCTGGATATGATTTTTGTGCACTTCATACATACGAGGAAACTCCTTCTCATTACTACAAGACAAAATCAGGGAGGTGGTTGCTGTATGATTGCCGTCAAATCTTCAGATCTTATTCAAACTTCCTGAATTGTCCCAATAATATCTTTTATGCAAAAAGATCTATCTCAGGTTCACATGCTGTACTTTGTTCTCCTGCCTTTTTAGCCCTTTTCCCCTGAGCCATTCCTAAATTTTTATAACTGTGATGGTTATGAAAATTACAGGTCCGATATTTTGTAGTATGTGTCTCAATTTGAGTTTGCCTGATATTTCCTGATGATGAGATTTAGATGATGTGTCTTCAGCAGGGAGGTTAGGGGAGTGACTAGGAATTCTTCCTAAACCTCCTGTCAGGCAGGACACAAAGCTCATTTGTCCCATTTGTGGTGATGTTAACTTTAATCATTAGATTAAGACGTCCATCACATTTCTCTAGTATAAAGTTACTTGCTTGGTAATTAAAATGTATTAATTTATGCGAATATTCTTTTAGACTATGTAAACACCCTATTCCTTATTAAACTTTCAATCTATTTAGTTAGTTATATAAGTATTGGCATGTGGTCTCAGATTATATTCCATATCATGTATTTTGATATCCAAACATTTCCATCTCTGACCACTGGTTGCCATTTCATTTTGACATGTCTTTCTTTACTTTTGACACACACAAAAATATTCCAGGCTCATCTTGTCTCCAGCCCTAGAACTGAATCAACTCTCTATCCAAGGAGCCCTAAATTCCTTTAGCAGAGAATGGTATTTCAAAACCACGATCTGGCCGATAGATATATTCACCTCTTTTAGGCCATGGCTGTCTGCAGGCCTTGTTAAGAACAGAGCAAGGAACTTTGCATAATGCAGACACATTGACATTTATGTTTATTTCAATATCTATATGTTAAAAAGTATGAGTTTACATGGATACTTCCAATCCCAATGCAATATCTCAAATCTCATTCTAATATTCCCATTTTTCTTATTTGTAATTCTCCGATATTAAGAAACTTGACTCTTATTATCCTTAATATGTCAACTTCCTTGGTCAGTAGCCTGTCACTGCTTCCTACTGTATCCCCCACACTGAATCTGGCCTTGTTCTCCAACCCCTGTGGTTTCACACCCTAACCATGGCTTCCCAACCCAGGAAAGTCTTCTACTTGGGAGTCAGAGTCTGCATGGCCTGAGTAGGGTGCAACCCTACTAGAAGACTTTCCTGAGTTGGGAAGCCATGGTTAGGGTGTGAAACCATAGGGGTTGGGGAACAAGGGAAGCTCTCTTCTCTTTGGGAAGCTGCAGGGAAGCTCTCTTGCTCTCTTTGGACTCTGCTTCCTGCACCAGGCTGCCTCCCATCCTGCCTCCCTACTCGATGCCTTCCTCCTCCTCTCCTGAGCACTGTCTCCCCAAGTCCAGCCACCTCTGCACATGGAAGCCCCCTTGCTGTTCCTAGGTGCTGCCATCCTGTGCTGGGTGGCCTTTCTTCCCCCTTGGATCCCCTATCATGCACAAGGCCCTCGGGTGCAGATTCCTCCCTGCTCTGGTCGTGTCTAACACCTGGCCCATGTCCTGACCGCTGCACCTCCATCCACCCTGCCAGCAAGGTCACCTACCATGTTCAGTTTCCTCTACTGTCTTTCGGACTACATTGCTGGGGAAGGAGAGGGACAATTTTAAAACTTTCATAGCCTTAGAACCTTTCTCCAAAGGAAATCTTACATGGATCATCGACATGTAAGAGTCACGCATCAGTTTTACATGTTACGTCATCTTTTCCTTAACTTGGATACATAACATGCTTTTGTAGAATTAACAAATGAAAACAAATTATAAAAAAACTGTTAACCCTTTTTATTTTGAAATAACTTTAGATCTGCAGAAGAGTTAGAAAGATAGTGTAGAGAGAAGTATACACTTCATCCAATTCCTTGAATAGTGACATCTTATATAACTGGTACATTTCTTTTTAAAAACTATAAAATAAATATTATTGCCATGCAATTAACTAAACTGCAGAGTTTGTATAGGTTTTATCAGTTTGTCTAACAGTGTTCTTTTTCTGTCCCAGCATACCAGAGCCATGTTACCTTTAATCATCGTATCTTTCTAGTCAAGAAATGACTCCGAAACTGAAATGGGGAGTTCTGGGGGACAGCTGCAGTTTGGCACCCACATTCCCATGCGATTTGTGACTACATTACGTTTTGTTCATGTGGGTTTAGGAGTCCCGATTCAGACAGCTAAGAAGGCACAGTTGGAAATAATTGTTTCTTCTACAGCTTACCTGGCCATCTACAAGGATTTTTCAGTTAAACCAGCACAGCCAGGGCTTTGTTGTCAGGACTGAACACATCAGCCCAGAAGCATGATTCACTAATTTGGTAATCTCCAAAATGTTAGAATGGGTTACATAACACATTTGAGTGGTGGTGATTTGATTATCTATTTATGATATCGAAAATATATTAAAAGTGCATTTTAAAATAAACACTTGCCGAACCCCCGAGGCACTCCCTCAGGAACCTAGACTTTGACCATCACGTCTCAAGATGCTTTAAAATCTGCATTAATTCAGGTCATTAGTGAGTAAGCATCCTGGATGCAATTACCTGGCCCCTTAGACTCGTCTTTCTTGAATGGTGTGTGGAGGTGGTATGTTGGTCTGGGTCTGTAAGAGAAGCTCCATGAGAGTCTGGCTGATTTACTGCAGGGCTGGTGGTGAGGACGCTGATCACTGTTACATCCCTGAGGGTCGTCTTTGTAAGGCACTCTGGGACGCATTCTTTTCTACCTTAGTCTCAGGAATCGCCATGCCTCTTCCAAGAAGTTGGTTTCCGTTGATGTCAGGAGTGCTATCAGTCAGTGTATCTGTAACAATACACGCACATTTCTTTCTGTATTGCTGTCAGCTGTAGTCAGCTTTACAGCTCAGCCGAGTGTGAACAGGACTTGTGTCGCACATGCACCAAGTCCTCCGTGCTTTTTCACTTGGCCTCTTCTTTCTCAACTACTTCAAGCTTTTATCTGCTAGATTACATGCCAATATCCTTTTGGAAAGAAGAAGGCAAGCACTAAACAAACAAACAAACAAACAAACAAAGAAATAAGACAATAGATTGATAGATGGGATGGGAAAGTAGCTGGAAGAGAACTCAGCAACTCCAGCAGCCCATGAGCCAGGCTCTGCCCATGTACTTAGGGCCTTTTTCTTAACAGTTGTTCAGCAATTCATGCTGGCAGCAAAGCCTTACTCTCCTTGGTTGTTCTTATTACAACTGACAAGTTAATAGATTGGTATTTTTTTTTAAAGTAGGATTTGATGTTCTTTTCATTGTACAAACTAAACATTCAATATTGAACATTTGAAATTTATACGAAAGTATCCTGGTCCTGCCATGTAGAAAAAAAAAAAAAAACACATTCTTAACATTGTTCCACTCCTGAAAACTCCCAGAGCCGCCAAACCCAACAGACTCTGGGGTTGAGGGCTGTTCAGAGTCTCCTTGGGCTGAGAACTCTGGCTCTATCTGGGCCTTGCCGGTGCACCTGTCTCAAGTGAGATGTGCCTCACAGCACCTTGCAGAGTTCTCAGTACACAGTGCTCAACAGAAATTAGACATTAATTCTTGTTTTCACCATTTATAGTGAAGCCAGTGGCCAATCCAGCATAGTCCTTAGATGGTGAATTCTCACTTACTTGAACCAAACTTTCATCACAGGCTGTTTCCCCAGGTCACGGGCAGTTCCGCTGTGGACTCCGGGCAGTGGGCCGTCTCAGCTCCTCTCTCTCTCTTTGGAAACATGCTTCCCTGGAGCTATTTACGGATTGCCACCTCCTTATTTTTGTTTCCATATTGATCCTACCTTGTCTTCAAGTCACTTACCAGTTTTGCCTCCTTCATGGGTAATGACAGAGAAAAATTGACTGCAGCAGGGGCCGGATGACACTAGCTTCCCTGTGTGTGAAGAACACACAGTGTTTGCATCCCAGCTGGCTTTTACACTGACCCTGGCAAACCTGGCTAAGCCTCAGGGGAAGGGACATCATGGTCTCAGTTGTGAGGTCAGAGACTCATTAGTGAGGAGCTCGACAGAAAACTCGTGGCAGACTCCTGGTTTTGCAGTGACATGTGCAATGAGTAAGAGGAAAGATATCTTTCCTGGGTAAGTTGTCCAGTGTAATAAGGCATTTGATAGGTAATATGAAATGTCTCACCCATTTTCTGCCGCATTTTGTTACCTAGGGCCTCTTGCTTTGGCCATCTTGGGTGAGACTTCTTGGACCATTTTCATCCATTCTTGGGTTTAGACAAACTGCTTGTCCTTGCAGGAGGGGCGACTCCACGCTGGAGCAGGCTTTGAAAAGTGTTTGAAAGACCCAGCTGTGATGCTGTAAATTAGCATAACTGGCAGGTCCCATCTGTCCAGGTCACTTTGTGTGACTAAAGCTGCTCTATCTTTTGTTGTTTAATTCTTTAAGAGGGATTCTGGTCTTATGGATGTCATTGCCAGTAGAGAGGCAGGAACACAAACTTTGGGATTTCACTTCCCAACATGCTCATTTAGCGGTGAGATGCATTTATTAGCTTCCTCTGTGAAATGGAGAAAATAAGCCTGGGGAGTAACCAAGATGACATTTTAGGTGCCTGCACTCATGTGCTCAGTGAGGTCGCTGAGATGTCACTACCTGAACTCAGGGAGCCACCTGCTCCCTGGAGAGGTAGGGCTAGAGACAGATGTTTCCTGTCCCTGGCTCAGTACTCAGCCCAGAGAAGCCACTTGTGTACTTCTCAGCCTCATGGAGAACTGCACTGCCCTTCTAGAAGAATGAGTTACCTGGTGACAGATAACACCAAAATAAATACTGAATCTTCCATTCCCTAACTCCTAACTTGACTCTTGACTTTCAGATGTCTTTCTCACCAGACACTTTGCCAGCAGGTTAAACACCCTGGGCCCAACATCCAAGTCGGGTTCACTGCCCCCATGTCCCATTCTGGAAGAAGCTCTGAGATGGCACTTGCCCCTTTTCATGCTTGTCCCTGAACCAGGGACAAAACGTACATCCAGACGTTTTGTCATGTGACAGCATGCTCCCATGTGGGCTGTGGAGTGAGATGGAAAAGGTTAAGGAAGTCTACCTAACCCCTATCTCAGCATTGACCCTGGACTCGCCAAGCCTCCAGCACGCTGGGGAACAGTTTGAAAGCCACTGACCTGCACAGCTAAAACTGCCCCCCAAAGGGCTCGCCTGGCTCCCCACCAAACCCCGCAGCTCAGCATTGTCTCTGTAGAAATTCCTAAGGCCCCTGGTTATGTTAGTACCCTACATAAACATGTTATATCGCTGCGTACTGCCTAAGAGAGCTGACTCCTTAGTTTGGCATCCTTCTGACCTCAGGCATGCTATTTAATCTCTTCATGACCTAGTCCCCAAGTCCGTATGATGAGGGTGGTGGTAAGGTCAAATTCAGCTGTGAATATAAAATACTCAGCTCTGTCGTTGGCACATTGCAAGCCAGGAAATCGCAGATGGTGATATGATGTTATCTATACACATGCCACACCTTTCTTACCCTACTGTAGACTTAATGGAGAAAATGTAGAATCTCGTGCTTAATATGGGGCCTCACAAGTAAGCTTGGCTTTAGTGAGAACTTTGACAATTATATAGTTTTGAATAATTGTGACTTTGGGCTTCTAGATTATTAATTCTCAAAGAATGGGCCAAAGACCACCTATATCAGAATAATCCCAAAGGTGTGCAGATCCCCTATTCCAGACCTACTGAGCTAACTTTAGGACAGTGCCCAGAAATCTGCATTTTAACACAATCCTTAAGAGGTTCTTATGTGTCCTCTAGAAAACTCCTGATTCAAGTTCTAGGACCTTGGAATTCAGGTCCTGACCCCTCTGGCTCTAGCCTAGGTTCACACAACCTCTGTCAGCCTCCAGATGCTAATTCTTTGATGTCATTCTCTTTAACCTGTCTGCATCAACATTAATTTTTTTGTGTGTGTGTGCTTTTTTTGGCCTGGGCTGGGTTTGAACCCACCACCTCTGGCATATGGGGCCGGTGCCTACTCCTTTGAGCCACAGGTGCCGCCCATCAACATTTAATTTTATTTCAAAATCCTCCTCCTGCCCCATACTGTTATACCATCAGCCCCGTGCCAGAAAAAATGACATCAACCCAAAAAATTCTTGCAAAGTTATTTTTCCATTGGCTTAAGTCAAAATGTCATTTTTGAGAGAGCAGGTCTCTTTGAGTGCCCAGGTCTCACTGTTGAACGATTCACTGGCAAAAACAAAAGAGTCCTCATTTTTCATTCATCTGCTTTCATGGTGAAAGCTTATTTTGGTTCCACGGCAGCCACTAATTAATTATTTGCAGCTCTTTTGTATTTTTACCAACACTAAGCCAAATTTACATCGTGGAACAAGCCATCCATACAGTATGTGTCATAATTACTGTTTTGCAATTTCACACTAGCAAAAAATTTATTAAAACTTCACGACTCATTAATAGTAAGTGATCATCATCGCTTAATAGAAAAGGAAACTGTGCTAATGACACCGGCTTTGATTAACATATTTGACCTTAAGTCATGAAGTCAAGTGAAATTAATATCACTGAGTGTTGAACATAAGGTTATTTACAATGCACATCATTTCAATCATCATAAAAGGCAAATAAACTAGTTTTGAGTTTGGCCAGATTTGAAAGCCTTTTAACTTTTCATAACAAATTAAGGGAATGTTAATGAACTATACAATGACAATTAAGTGACAGGATGTGAGTAAATGCAGAAATGGCTCTTTTCTATCAAGTCCTGAGTAATGGAATTCAACTGGCTGGGTAAACACTCAAAGGCACAGCTAGGGTGGAAGCTGGCTGGGATGAATTCAGCGTGCAATAGCAGGGACTCAGCAATTTTGGCCAAATAAATGGATGAGGGGATACATGCAATTGTAACCCAGAAGAATCTTAATCCCGTAAGATTATTATCGTATAAGAACCAGCTGTCACTTTGGATGTCATAGGCTCTGTTGTACAAGTCAGATGCAGATCTGATGGAATGGCCTCCCTGGAGTGAGAAGCAATCTCTACTCCCTAAGAAATATGATGTTAAGGTCTGGACAGAGCAAAGAAAGAAAAGTCCATAAACGTCCATGAGAGTAGGGATTGTATTTATTTTTTCCCAGAGCGAGTGTCCATCCCATGGTGGGCCTCTAAGTGCATTTGCTAATAGAGAAGGGAGGACATCTGGAAGGACCCAGCTCATCCATTCTTTCTAGAACAAGTCAGTGCACACTCAGACCCCTACTATGTCCCTAAATTACCTCTAGTTGCGATTATTAGTGTCCCTATCATTTTTGTTGTCATATTCTTGATTGTAACAGCTGTTACCAACATGGAAATCTCCTGGGAAACCCCGGCCATAGTTTCTATTATTCAGCCAATTGGTAAGCTGGGGAAACTGAGGCTCAGAGAGGACACCCTGTCCAATGTCTGTATCTTCTGTGTGTACACTGGGGACACACGAAAGAGCCTGTCCTCTCAGGAGGTGTCTCTGGCCTTGCTGGGTGGGGTCACAGAACTAAGTGACCACATCGGGCCACACAGGACCACTGGAGTGAGCGAGGAAGGCCATGGAGGCTGAGGGTGTCCTAGGGACGGAGAACGCATCATAAATTGGACAGACTTGGAAGGCTTCCCAGAGGGGAGCTGATGCGTGGGCAGGTGAACTGGGGAGGTGGGTAAAGAGTTAGGAAGGGCAGAGAGCGGGCCTGCTTATTCAGGTACAAAGGTGAAGGAAAAGAAAAAGAAAGGCAGTGGCTTCGAGTTAGAAGCTGGGAGCCCTTGGGGCCTGGTGACAAGAGAGTCCAGGAGGCCCAGCGTGGACAGAAGAGGCCAGAGGCAGAGGAGAGAGACTATGGTAGGGTGGTGGGTGTGGGGGCTCAGAAGTGAAGGCAAAGGCTTCCCGCCTAATGGGGTCCAGGCAGGGAACCACACATCAATGTGAATGTTGGCGTACATGACTGGTGACTGGGGGGTCACAGGTGTCCCAAACATAACAAGATCATTGTGGCCTGCTCTCCTTCTCCTCTCCCAGGACCTGAAGAGGTCTTTCTTCTGAGGGAGCGTCTCCTTTCACGAGGTGACTGGTTCCCCTTTGGGAAGTTGGAAACGCAAGAAGCTGAGTGAGGTCGCATGGAAGATGGCACCGAGTCACCAGCTTTGGGTGGCAAGTGAAGCTGGGAGCTGAGGAAGGAATGAGGATTGCCTGGGGGTGGGACAGCAAGGACAGAGCAGAGGACCAGGGCTGAGCAGTGTGGGAAGACACACGGCAAAGTTTGGAGTCAGACTCTTTAAAACATCGCCAATGAAATGACACCCAGAGGGTGGTCCTGGTTCACTCTCAGGAAATCCAAAATGGAGAAAAAATTCCACCACGCCCGTTGGTTACTCTCAGCACCAGAGGACTGTCACCCTCACTCCTCGGGTTTCCCTGAAGATCTGAGCCCTTCATGGCTTTGAGAAATGATGGACCTCGCTGATGTAGGATAACCGAGGGGTTGCAAACCACACCCTCCAATCAGCCTGCCTGGGTGGAATCTCAGGGCCCCTGGGATTTTGCCAAGTTACTCTGCGTCTGTTCCCCATCAGCAGAAGCGGCCGCCTCACAGGGCTGCTCTGAAGATGCAGGTGGTCCTCAGGGGAACTTGAGGAACCAGTGAGACGTGGGACCCTGGGAAACTAGTCCCTGACTCCAGTTTTGAAGACACATAAATATCAAGTAGGGACCCAAATTAAAGTATTGATGGGGAGCAGGGGCCGATCTGGAAGCCCCAGACAGTGTCTGAGCAATCGGGGCTGTGCTGGCTCTGTGCTAATTTGGTGAGTAAAACAGCTGGAAGTAGGGGCTCCCCGCTCCCCCAGCACCTTGAGGCAACTGGGCCCCCCAGAGGCTGACTGAAACCCCCTCCCCCATTGCCTTGGCCCCTATGCCTTGGTTTGCAATCGTGGACCATTTTAGTGTCTAGCGAGGAAGCCACCACCCCATTGCTCTGCTCCACAGGGGCTGGGGATTGTCTCCCCAGGCTGTGCACCCCAGGTTGGCTGCCCCTGAATTATAGCAGGGGTTATGGGAAGGAGCACACTAAAGTAAGCAAACAGTGGCTACAGTATAGGTGTGATTTACAAAGTTAAGATTAAGGTAAGATATTTTTATCAACGTGATTGACATACCATTCATGATATTTTCTCGTTTACTAT